>JAWWEN010009400.1:0-25236 GCA_035582955.1 Sycophila texana | reverse complement strand
GGTGATCGGACGAGAACCGGTGCTTTCAGCGTGAGATGGTCGTTGACGGTAGTGCTAAGATATTTCAACGAGTAAAGGAAACTGATGGTCCACAATGGCGTGATTTGCTTTACCGACCACAATCATCTGTTGTGATGCTGTGGCACGTATAGTATACTGTCATAGACGCTCTGTTGCCAACGGACCTTGAAAGGCCGCAATTCCCTTCTGCATTTCTGGGCTCACAAGGGTAGCATTGTTTTATAACGTCGCCTAGTAAGGCCCGCATCGTCTGAAAGGTCTTGGCCTGAAGGCGGTAGAACACGTGTCTTCATTCCAAAACCATACGTACCAGATGCTATTTTAAATTTCATTCCAATGCTTCATATATTTTTAATTTATTAGCCGATATTAAATTGTTAAACAGTTTGCATGTCTTACAACCCACAAAAAAAAGAATATTTTCTTAATTTTTAAAAAATCTTTAAAAAATTCTGAACAGACTTTTTTGTTAAAAAAGAATTGCAAAACAGAATGTCAACGGCACGCGGGGTTCCCAAGCGGTCACCCATCCAAGTACTAACCGCGCTCAACGCTGCTTAACTTCGGTGATCGGACGAGAACCGGTGCTTTCAGCCTGATATGGTCGTTGACGATGATACATATTCGATGCCAGGTAAAGAAGTCTTTCTCTCGGTTCTAATCCAAAATTACGGGACTTTAATGAATTTATGAAATATGTGAAACAAGAATTGAAATTGTGTTTTTAATGAAGATATCTAAAAAAAAAAACAAAAAACAAAAAAAAAATTATAACACATTTTTTTACTAAAAAACAGATTATTTATAACTTTAGTTTTCTCTTAAAACACGAGAGAATTTTGGACAAAAGTTTGGCAACGTTATGAAAGCAGGATAGTCTTCAAAGAGAATACTGTTTTTCTCCAAACACTTTTCTCCGACAAAAAAAACGTCGAACAATGCGACTTATTCAGAGGGAACCGGCGGAAGTAAATGGGAGGAAACGTTACGAATGCTTTACAAGCTAGAGCACTTTCTAGAGCATCCCGACCCTTTTAAGGAGGATATTCGTCGCTTGGAGATTTTTTCCCATGATAATAAATCACCTCATGCATCGAGACAGCCGTCAGTCACATTATTCAATTTTTAAATCATGCTTTCTTTTACTACCTACGTAATAAGACTGACACGTGTCACTTTTTTTATACTATACGCGTATACTTTTCATATTCTTCGTAAAGTAAGGGCTATATATTTGAATCGTTACCACGAGGATAATTTTTTTTATTTTTAAAAGAAGAAAAGTAATGACTTAAATGATAGACAATGAAAAAAACTTTAAATGTTAACCGCCTTTAACAATTATCAGATCATTATTCAGTCAAATAATTCAAAAAAAGATTATTCACTAGAGCAAAATTGTTCATCGCGATGTTGACGAACGTAAGGGCTATTTCAATCATTACCACGAGGACAATTTGTTTTTCTTAACAAGAGAATAAATTACTTCAATAGACAATGGAAACAACTTTAAACGTTAACAATTAAAGCTTTTAACAAATAACAGATCATCACTCGGTCAAATGCAAAGAAAAAAGAACATTCGCCAGAGCAAAATTGTCCATCACGTTGTCGACGAACGCAATTTCCAGGGTAGCCAGTCAGTGCTCAAGTTCAAATGTCGCTTAACGTAATTGCGTGCGCGCGGGAGCTCGCGTTTCTTGATTTGGCGAGACTCGACACAATCGAGTTCCTCGCTCCTCCCCTCCTTGCCCCTTGGCAGGTCCATGAGCGCGGATAAGAGATAAGGGGATAGGAATTTGAGATGTGGCGAGGTCACAGAGAGAAAGAGAGAGAAGAGGAGAAGAGATACGTAACGAAGTGAAGCTCTTCTAAGTGATGCGATCGAAAAGAACGGCGGATTTAGTCCCAGCGTAAACTCGTTGTGTTTTCGCGGCGAACTCGATTCTGAGAAGAAGGTTTCGCTCGGATGCCGCGCGCTTGATTAAATCAAATGAATAGAGAAAATAACTTTGTAGGATGAAGCGAGGTTTTATACAATTTTCAACTTTTGCCTGGCTGCCGCGGAAAATGTCGCGTTTGTTGATGAGATATTAAAAGCGATGCTCCCCGACGGTGAACTTTTATGGTCTTAGTTCTGTATTACCTTTAAAAAAAAATCGAAATCTATATGTCGTCGGTCTGGAGCAAGAAGGTGCCACCTGGGAATCGGTTAGAAAAGGTGCATTGCCATTTCAACCCCTTTGCACGGTTTCCGAACGATCATTTTTTATCAGAAAGTTGTCTTTTTTTATGAGTAATCAAATAGAATTGATTAGAATAGGGAGCCTCGACTGAAAAAATAGTTATTAAAGATTTTGTAAATATCGAGGGTGGTCCTGCTAACGAAAATTGGCCGTTTCAACCCCTTTGCACGGTTTCCGAGCGATCATTTTTTATCAGAAAGTTGTCTTTTTTTATGAGTAATCGAATAAAATCAATTAGAATAGGGAGCCTCGACTGCAAACATTATTATTGGTGATGGCACCTTTCCCAACTCGGGCTCCGATATGGCACTTTTCGAACTGGAGCCCGAGATGGCACCTTTTCTAACCGGATTCCGAGGTGGCACCTTCTTGCTCCAGACCGACGATATATGCGTAGAGAGAAAAGATCTATTAAAAGCTGCTTTTGTCAGTTTTAAGATTCTCACGTAGGCTGACATTATTATTACAAAATTTGCTAGAT
The DNA here is from genome assembly GCA_035582955.1 of Sycophila texana. Classification (NCBI taxonomy): domain Eukaryota; kingdom Metazoa; phylum Arthropoda; class Insecta; order Hymenoptera; family Eurytomidae; genus Sycophila; species Sycophila texana. The sequence goes on along the minus strand of JAWWEN010009400.1, from coordinate 22,488 downwards.
TAATAGAATAGTAAATTGTTTAAAGAAACTATATTTATTTGTTTATTTATTTAAATATTTCTACGGACTATATATAGTGCTAATATATATAGTGCTTAAGTACAAAGATGAAACAACTTAAAGACAGTTTTAAACTAACAAACTAATTTAATCTTAAAACTAAATTTAAAATCTACATGTAAACAATCCAAAGAGAATTTTTGAACGGTGCAATAAGACTAATGAATGTTACACTACTAGACAAGTAGTCCCCGAGTCTTTTCTTTTCACTCTATTAAGGGTAGAGTAAAACCCGAAATTCGATACACAATTCTGCTCCAATATTAAGCCTATACAATAAATTTTCCCAATAACACAATTCAAAGAGAACCTTAAAGAAAGAAAATTGGCTATTGCAATGTTCAGTAAAGGATTTTTCTCCGCGTTCAACCGTGCAGTACAATAGATTGTTTAAACGAGCGCAAATCGTCCTTCCCAGGCTCAAGACGTCGAAATAAAGCGATCGAATCAAGCTTTGCCCGTACGTCGCCGTAAATTTTCTATTTCCAAAGTACATAAAATTCCGCCGTGGAAGGAGAGCCGAGTAAATAAACAAGCGCGACACCTCAAGGAGGCGACGGGACCTCGAAAGCAGGTTATAAATTCGCGAGGGGGCGGGAAAAAGGGACGGTGAGGGAGGGGGGGGGGTACACAATGGGCGCCGGACGTTAGATGAAAAGCGCGCTAAAGGAGATGCTCGTTCCGCCGAGCGACGGAGGCGGGAGGAATGCACCGAGGGGGACGCTCGAAAAGAGTCACCTGCGCGAGGAACGGACAAGGGATTTACGATGCGACGGGGAGACTCGGAGTCTACGCTTCGACTTCCGGAATTAATTCGCCCGGCTGTATGCAGTCGGCGGCGATTCGACGATGCCGTCGCTACGGACCGGGACTCGGCGGTGCGTGCAGCCCGCGCGATTATGCACCGCTCGTCTAATTGCGTTCGAGCTACTTGCTCTCGAGCGCCGGCGATGATATATTCACTTGTTTACTCGATTTCCGATGTATCGATGGGGGTATATGCGCTTTTTCGGAGTCTATAAGTCGGTTTGAAATGTTTAAAGTAAATCGATAGAGAATTCTAGTGAATTACACAGATTTTAATACTTAATTTATTAAAGGCTTCTAAGTTCTATAACTACACGGAAACAAACAAACTAATAAAAATTAGTATTACATCTACTAAAAATTAGTATTTCTACATACGAAAAGGACAGAGTCGAGAAATATCAAAAATTAGTATTTACCTTACCTGTAACCTACTGGAACTCCGAACAGGAAGCTGAACCGATTGAATTAAAAGAAAAACACAACACTAACACTAACACAAACACAAACACAAAGAATGTCTAATGTCCATCTTGTATCGCCAAGATCTTCCCGCGAACTGTACCCGATGCTGGCCGGATCGGGAAAAAGCACGCGGGCTTGCTCTCACTACTTTTATAAGTCGGATGGCGATCGGAGCTCTCTCTGCCGACGAGTCTTACATGATGAGGTGATTGCTAATATAAGGGCCGTCTTGCGGCTAGCCCGACATGATGAGGCGCGAATTTATCGCAACAAAAGCATTTGGGTTAAGGGCCTTTACACGCACTTGCGATAAGGAGTGGGAATCAGGAAATAAGGGGGGAATAAATAAATAAGAGGAATAACAGCGGGAATAAGGCCTAAGACACAAACGAAGGAATGGGAATGGGAATGAGGAATAAATGAGAATAAAAAAAAGGAACAATTGAGAATAAGGCAGGATACTTAGGCAGAATAACAGCGGTAATAACGCCTAAGGGCTAGTACACGCTAAAAGAACAGGAATAGGAACACTTAAAAATATATTGTCTGTATATCTGTATATAAGAGGAATAAGAAGGAATAAGCGGCTTATTCCTTCTTTTAGCGTGTACTAGCCCTAAGACACGAAGGAAGGAATGGGAATGGAAATGAGGAATAAATGAGAATAAAAAATGGAATTGCCAATGAGGCAGGAATATTTGAGAACAAGAAAGGAATAAAGAATAACTTTTTTTTATTTCTTTTGTAGCCTTACAAAATAAGGGCCCTGACACAAAAAATGAGAATAAGAATAAAGCGGTAACTATAGATATATTAGCTGTGTTAATTTTATTCCTTATTCTTATTTCCATTTTGCGTGTTACGGTCCTAAGACTTCTTATTCCCGCTGTTATTCCTCTTAGGGCCTTTACACACACTTGCGATAAAGAGTGAAAATAAGGAAATAAGGGGGGAATAAATAAATAAGAGGAATAACAGCGGTAATAAGGCCTAAGGGCTAGCACACGCTAAAAGAACAGGAACAGGAACACTTCAAAATACATTGTTTGTATATTTGTATATAAGAGGAATAAGAAGGAATAAGCGGCGTATTCCATCTTTTAGCGTGTACTAGCCCTAAGACACGAAGAAAGGAATGGGAATGGGAATGAGGAATAAATGAGAATAAAAAATGGAACAATTGCCAATGAGGCAGGAATATTTGAGAATAAGAAAGGAATAAAGAATAACTTTTTTTTATTTCTTTTGTAGCCTTACAAAATAAGGGCCCTGACACGAAAAATGAGAATAAGAATAAGAATAAAGCGGTAACTATAGATATATTAGCTTTGTTAATTTTATTCCTTATTCTTATTTCCATTTTGCGTGTCAGGGTCCTAAGACTTCTTATTCCCGCTGTTATTCCTCTTAGGGCCTTTACACATACTTGCGATAAAGAGTGAAAATAAGGAAATAAGGGGGAATAAATAAATAAGAGGAATAACAGCGGTAATAAGGCCTTAGGGCTAGCACACGCTAAAAGAACAGGAAGAGGAACACTTAAAAATACATTGTTTGCATATTTGTACATAAGAGGAATAAGAAGGAATAAGCGGCGTATTCCTTCTTTTAGCGTGTACTAGCCCTAAGACACGAAGAAAGGAATGGGAATGGGAATGAGGAATAAATGAGAATAAAAAAATGGAACAATTACCAATGAGGCAGGAATATTTGAGAACAAGAAAGGAATAAAGAATAACTTTTTTTATTTCTTTTGTGGCCTTACAAAATAAGGGCCCTGACACGAAAAATGAGAATAATAATAAGAATAAAGCGGTAACTATAGATATATTAGCTGTGCTAATTTTATTCTTTATTCTTATTTCCATTTTGCGTGTCAGGGCCCTAAGACTTCTTATTCCCGCTGTTATTCCTCTTAGGGCCTTTACACACACTTGCGATAAAGAGTAAAAATAAGGAAATAAGGCCTTTAACCCAAATGCTTTTGTTGCGATAAACTAGTCGCATCATCATGTCGGGCTAACCGCCTTATATTAACTATATATCTATATTCTTATTCTTATTCTTATTCTCATTCTCATTTTTCGAGTCAGGGCCCTTATTTTGTAAGGTCTCAAAAGAAATAAAAAAAGTTATTCTTTATTCCTTTCTTTTTGTCAATTATTCCTGCCTTATTCTCAATTGTTCCTTTTTTTTATTCTCATTTATTCCTTATTCCCATTCCCATTCCTTCGTTCGTGTCTTAGGCCTTATTCCCGCTGTTATTCCTCTTATTTATTTATTCCCCCCTTATTTCCTGATTCCCACTCCTTATCGCAAGTGCGTGTAAAGGCCCTTAACCCAAATGCTTTTGTTGCGATAAATTCGCGCCTCATCATGTCGGGCTAGCCGCAAGGCGGCCCTTATATTAGCAATCACCTCATCATGTGAGACTCGTCGGCAGAGAGAGCTCCGATCGCCATCCGACTTATAAAAGTAGTGAGAGCAAGCCCACGTGCTTTTTCTCGATCCGGTCAGCATCGAGTCCAGTTCGCGGGAAGTTCTTGGCGATAAAACATGGACGTTAAAGATTATTTGTGTTTGTGTTTGTGTTGTGTTAGTGTTTTTATTTTTCTGGAGTTCTTCAATCGATTCAGCTTCCTCTTTGGAGTTGGAGTTGGAGTTGTTGGAGTTGGAGTTGGAGTTGTTGGAGTTGTTGCAGTAGGTTACAGGTAAGGTTAAGTGGATATTTCACATTAATATAATCAATGTTAACGTGATTCATGAATTTGATTTGAAAACTCCCGATCTAGTGACTATCCCTTTGTTAATCTTTGGTAAATTTTTTTAGAATTGAATGCGCTGAATAATACTTATAAAGTCTAGAAATAAAATTATATTTCAACTGAAAAATAAAATAATATTATATTTTATAGGGCAATTTATTTTTTAGTGATTTAACTTTCAATACCATAAAAATAACGGAACGCGTCTGGACATTTATTATCATTTGAATGAACTGCTCACAAAAACATACCTCAAAATTATTAAACTCCCACTTAATTAGGACCCCAATTACCATCCGTCGACCATTAAACTCTCAATCAAAGAAACGTCGAACTTTCTAACGCCAAGTAAAAAAAAAAAAAAAATACGTTCAAATTGAATAGCCACCACCACCATCAGCTTAGGACGCCACTTTTTTTTTAACTCCGTGCACCGCTCCGCTGCCTCCTAACAAAGTAACGTTAAAAATCCACGAAGAACCAGCTAATCGACGAATTCACGCCGCTAAAGTGCAGCGGCGATAAAAGTAGACCAAGCCGAGCGGTCGGCCTTTATTTGCGCAACGCCGCGGCGCGCTGCAGGAATCGCAAAAATCGCCAAGAAGAAGGAGGGGGTGGAGCCAAGCGGTAGCGCAAAGTAAAGCCCGAAGTAAAGCACAAAAGCCGACTCTCGCTTTATCCACCGATAATTACTCGGCTCTCGGGTGCGTCTTGCGAAATTCCCGAAGCGCCGTAATAATAAGCGTCGGCGAGTGCGCGGCGCCACACAAACAGAGCGGACCTTTATACGAGCAATAAAAAGCCATTGTACGCGCGCGCGATCGCGTCCCCACTCGCGCGACGGCGTAAACCGATCGCCATCTGTCGGCTTACGGACGAGTTAGCCCGGGGAGAGGAGGGAGGGAGGGAAAACACGGCCCGGAGTCGATGCCTTTCGATCTATATATCCTATCGGATTTCGAGTGTATTTTACGAAGGACTCTACGAGGAGTTCTTAAGTTGGGAAGACTGGGATGTTCATTACGTCGCTGCCCGTTTTTTTTTATTTGAAGTCGTTCAGTTTTTCTATTTTTAATGGGCATTAAATTGACGCTAAGTGTATACACTGAGATAAATGATCTACTAAAAATTATTACACTTTATAGTACAATTTGCTGCATCAGCATGTGAAAATTTAATTAAAAAATCTAATGAATGTATAATGGGACAAAGAAATCTTAAAACTAATCTTAAAACTAAATTGGTTAGAACTAAATAGATAATGTTTTGCATTTTATCAACAACTTTTTATCACAAAGTTGATCAACTTCATAAGTATAATCTTGTATTCAGAAACAATAAAAGAAGTAAATGAATTATTTTCACCTATAATAAGTCACTATAGTATAATCCCTATACATGATCACTTATATGTAAATGTAAAATATCACTATATTTATAATAATAGTTTTCAATAAATGTTACTATATAATAAATGTATGATAATTTTTGTCAAAATGTTACTCAAACTTTTTTTCAGTGTACTAAAAATCGTTTCAATATAGTAAAAGGAAACTGGACTGGAACGTGGGAAGCATCTAAAAATAATTTAACGGGCAGTTCTCGGTCAACTTTTGAGCAGCGGCGTATACTTTTTGAGACGTTGGGAATTAATTTATGTACCGGTAATTAAAGTATCACCTACGGAGGCCGCGCGATTACTGTAAGCGTTAGGAGGGCGTTGCGTCATTATTTTCCGTTATCGAGTAATTTTTTTTAAGTGTAATTGCGATGCGCTCTCTGTGAGAGAGGCACAAAATGATACTCATTAATTTTTTTTTCGTTAAACGTAAAACGTTAAATATTAAAACGCTTATCTATTATATTTACGAGTAATATTCCGGTCGAGTGGTGTACGGATGGGAGTATACTTGTATTTATCCTATTAATTTGCATCATTACGAGCGCACTCCGTTCCTGGATGAGAAAAAAAAATTTTTTAATGGCCTACGAGTCACACGTAACGCGTAAAACACGAATCTGTTCTTCAATACTCTGCATTAATTTGAAATTGATGACTCGGCAAATTATGTAAGTGAATAAGTAAACGACAAATTTATTTAAATTAAAATTGCGACTGTATGCTTCAAAGTTTTATTTACTGTACAATAATTATTATTATACAGATTACTGTATATTATATCGATGAAGCTTAAGTATAAGTAAATCTACGGTATAATAGCCGTTCGAAACGTTAAAGATAAACAAATAATCTTACACACCTGAATATAAACATTCAATTTTCACAAAAAAAAATGAACAAAAATACCTTTTCAATGGGTACACTGAAAAATAAAATGGTATTCTCCTTATATAAAAAACTATTTAGATTGATCAACCAAAGATCTACTTAAGTTAATTAAATAAATATTTAACTAGATCTATTTATTAACTAAAAATGTTGTTAATAAATTCAATAAAATATCAAATTTAAAAAAAAAAGCGAAATAATTTTCTCAGGAGAAAATTGTTCAAAAAGTATTTTTACACAAAGTATTTTTATTCAGTCTAAAAAAATAATGAAAAATTCGTATATTTTCCGAAAAAAAAAGCGAATAAAAAATGCACCGAGGAATAAGTCGCTGAAAAAGGCGAGGAATTCATCGGCGCGACCTCCGCGCGCGTTCAGGGCCGGGAAGCGTGTGCGCGCGAGGCTGACCTCTCGTGGTCGCCGCGAGATCAATTAATACGGAAGGCAAGCGATGATTTCGCGAAAATAGCCGCGGGCGTAGGTAAGACACGCGCGCTGAATGCGGCGCGTGCCGATCGATTAGCCGTTAATCCCAAAAACGGCGACGATCAAACATTTTTACCGGCGGGAGCGCGTCGATCCGGAATTTATTATTGCACTTTTTATTCTTTCAAGATTTTTTTTTTTATTTTTAAGGCGAGTCATTGACGATGTCAGGTGTGCAGTAGTTTTTTTTTTTTTTAATCATAGAAGAGATAAGATAGACTTTCGTATCCTTTTATTTAATTATTAATTAATTAATAAAATTGTTAATATAATTACTGATAGTAGTTCATAATTATTAATTAACTGGTATATTATTTATTCAAAAATATTACGTTTAATGGAAACGCGCCAGAAATTTTTCATGTTTTCGAGTAATGTAGTTTATTCATTAGAAGCAACTCATTATTCTTTTAATTAATTAAAATGAAAATATCGCTTTCAAAAGTTACTTTTCAATTGTACAACGTTTTTCGTCCCGATCTCTATAGTATCAAACCGTTCAGAATTTAATTAACATCGTAGTCGGCGGCAAAATGGTAGATAACAAAGCCAAATTGAATTTCCATCGATCAGCCGCAGTAGCTATGCAACCATCTCATTTTTAGCTCATTTTCTAGTACCGCACAGACGAGAGAAATCCTTTAGTAATTTTTAGAAGGTGTCATGACAATTTTGTTGCATAGACTGCAGACATAATTGGTATTTTTGCAAAAATTTTTTAGAGAAACTCTTAGTTTGTTTGTAGACTGAAACAAAGGTCAGTAATCACAACTAACGGTTCATTGTTTCAACTAATATTTGGTTGAAACAAATAAATTTTTGTTGAAACAAGTAAATATTAGTTAAAACAAGTAATGTTTAATTGTGATTACTGAACTTTTTTCTCATCGTAGACAAATTTATAAGTTTCTTAGAAAAAATCGAAGATTCCATACGAAAAATTACAATTGTATATAATAAAAATCCCCAGACAATAACAAAAAGAAAAAAAGTGCACTCAACGAGACAAATAAAAATTTACGACAAACGACCGAAACTGCACTAGGAAAAATTACAGTTTTTTTAGTAACAGATCGATTTACTCGCTCTAGAGATCATTTTTACTAAACTTTTACTAAACGTTAATTTTTAATAAACGTTTTATAATATTTCGTAGTGAAATAACAAAAATTATTAAAAGTCGCATCAATTTTCCGTACATGATCAATAGAAGGTCGCCTCATTCATTAATCAATCATTTCATTAATAGAAAAATAGTAATTTTTCTAAACCGACTTTAATTTCTCGCAGTGTGTAATACAAAACTTCGTGACTATACCTGCCGCAACACTAATCAACAGCCTCCCCCCTCCCTCCCTATTTTACAGCGTGCATCTCGGGAAATCAATTAAAAGGCGCTATAAGCATGGCATCGCCGACTTTTCTCGCGTAGAGCGACTTTATCAAGCATCCGGCAGGGAAGGCTTTGCAGTGCATCGATTTCCGTGGGGATTACGCGACGATGACGAGCAGGTTATCGCGTCTGATCGATGCGCCGGACGCGCGCGATTAGGCGCCGGTTAAAATTGAGTCGATGGCGACGCCTGCCTCTCGCTGTTTGCATCAACAGCCAAGTGGGCGAAAATATTCGCCGGTGTAACGAAGTCGGGGGGAGATGTTCACTCGACGCCGAGCTTACGGTGATTAAGGGGCGGTTTTATTTTCGGCCATCGCCGTGGAAACTTCATTAGTTTTGGAGGTGATGTAAAATTTACCTTCTGAATAATTCGATCGGCGAATTTACGGATGAGCGAAAGGGAGTACAAGAAAAAAAATCTGACGGGGAACGCTTTTGAAACGCTTAATTCGAAAAAAAAAAATTTAATTTTAGAATGATTATGTTTTGGAAGGATCCACCATTGCTGTTAAAAAAGGCTGATAAAAAAGTCGTCTACAAAAAAGAGAAGTACACTAATTAGAATAAAACACAATGTAAATTCATAAAAATCAAGAAATAGTTTAAATATATACTTTTAAATAGTTTATATACTTTTTCAGATATTTACAAAAATAATTTTAATTTGTACTATAATTTATTTATTTATAATTATCATTTATTTTAAATAGTTTACATATACTTTTTCAGATGTTTACAAAAATAATTTTAATTTATACAACAACTCGAATCTTTAGGCTCAACTGACATTAATTAGCCCCCAGTCTCACAAAAATCTGTGCATTCATTGAGGCTACACTGCAGGTTGCACTAAAGTCAACATTTTAAAAGTAACATTACTGGAAATAAAATGAGTTTATAGATAGAGAGTTCTTCCTAAGTTTATTTTATCATAAATTGTGTATATTTAAATACTATTAATTTTCAATTATATATTGATTAGTGTATTTTTCTTTTTCTAGAATCCCCTTAAAATCGACGAGATATACAAAGAAAATTTTGAAATGCAGACATTTTTCAATGTAATCGTATATTCAAATGATCATTGCAATTAAATAATTGTTCGACAAAGTCGAGTGCTTTGATAGAATATTAATCGCCAATCAATACACTCCGTGATAACGATCGAGCTTGTATGTATAATTTATTCGCGACTGTCGATGGCAAATTAATTATCGATGAATTCGTAATGACCGGAGAAAAAGAGAGACGGCGATACACCGATGACGCTTTCAAAATCACGTCTGGAGAGGCTCAGTTTGGCGTACAGGCCAGTTAAGTCATATCTCGCGACTTTTTTTTTTCTCCTGCGGCGAGACCTCGAGAGCGAGCGTAAGAGAGGCCCGATCGGAGGGGGGGAGGGGGGGGGGTGCTGGAGTGCGCGCACATCCATGACCTCCTTCTCGCTTCTGTGGTAGTCCACCGTTTCCTTCTCGCTTTATGTGCCACTGGATTTGAAATTCTACTTGTATTTCCACATCGGCCGGCCGATTCCCCCCGAGAAAATTATACGCCTTGTCCCGGCGTAAACGTGGGCAGAAAGGTATTTTTAAAGCTCGCGCTCGCTGAGGTTCCTAATTTTTTTTTGTAATAATTTGAATATTTTTTTCTCTTAGTCGATTAGATTTTATTATTTGAAATTCATGTCGTTGTTGTTGTTGTTTTTTTAATAGTAGGCGTAACTTTAAGTGCCTTAGTGTGTGTAGATTACACTTGATATGAATTAAATTTGGATTTTACGATCTCTTTTTAATTAATATACTTCTTTTGTTGCTTCTAAAAAATAGTGTCACGAATGTAGGATAGATTAACGAATGTAGGATAGATACATACGGCGTGATTAGCTTCGTTAAAAACAAATCGGAAATCCATTTGATCACGAGTGAATATATAAGTTGGTATGCGTCATCATTCTTTTATTCAACGCGGCTCGGTTTAAAAATTGGAATGAAAAGTCTACTGAAAAAAGTGTTAAAATACTATCTTGAATTGACTGATAATAAATACATCAGTGAAAGAATAAAATAAATCAAAAATATGAATTTTTTATGTATTTCTCTTACACTGATAAAAAAGTATTGTAAGAGTTACTATATAACTGTAAGGGAACGTGACCACAGACTTAACTCTTGGATAAAAATTACCATATTGTATGTAGAAAGTCTGCCATAAATATAGTAAATTTTACTGAACCAATATTGGAAATAATTATATATCTTCAGCAAATTGTAATGTATAGAGCATGATAATTTTTATCTGAGAGTCCAATATGTGGACACGTTCCCAGGCAGACAGTAATGTTTATAATACTTTTTTCGCAGTGTATGTATTCCCAAATAACGAAAAAAATTAAATTATTTAAACAACTATTCATTTTTATTTATTTTTTTTATATTATTAATTTAGTTATATTAATTAGGTAATTTTAAGTTTCTTATAATCATTTTTTTTATGTAATAATTCCGTGCATTAGGAGAACCTTTTCAGCCCGTTTAATCATTATGAAATAAATAAAAATAAATAAATAAATCACTTTGCCAAATGACGAGTAAGTATAGATCTTAAATATTGTACATTACTCTTTTGTGACACTCTGCGGTTTTAAAATAGTCCGTAGTCTTCTTTTAACGTGCAATGTTATATATTTAAAATTGTACTTTATAAGGAGTATATTACACTTTATGGAGTGTTATTCTCGAATTTATCTATTTTATTATATTCGCTTATTTATTGTATTTTATCGTATTTTATTGCATTATTGCATTTTTAGTATTTTTTCGTCGAAGTAAATAAAAGTAGATTATCTATTTATTTGTCTACACCCGATTGTCTCTCATCTCAACATAAAACTTTCAAAAAGTAACAAGAAATTCACTGCTAAACAAAAATGATGCACAAGAAGGTAAACAGGCCGAGCCATCGGATAATTAAAAGAGAAACTGTCGCGTCAATTCCAGGCGGCGCAACCAGGAAGAGTCCCGTCTAAGAGGCTATCGATCAGCGCCAATTATCCGAGCAAATCTTTAAACATTGCGCAACACCGGCGCTTCCGAGCCCTCCCCACCCGACAAAAGAGCGCCTCTCGTGAATTCCGCGGGGGGCACAGGATGAACTCATCGATAAATGAATAAATGAATAATAAATAATAAAAATGAAAAAATAATAAATAAAGTATAAAACGAATAAATAGGAGAAAGAGAAAAGTGAGCGCTGGATTTTGCTAGTAAATAAATAAATAAAAAACGATAGGGCTAAGGACTCCTTCTTTTTCTGATATTTTATTTCTGCAGTAATATTTCGAATGTCGTGTTAGGTTTTTTGTAGAAATTAAACGTTTAATTTTGTCACAATCATTAAAAATATCACTCTAGCTACAGCCTATAAACTATGCTTCACGTAGAAAAAGTGCAAACTTTTGGGAATTAATATTTAAAAAACCGTACGTACGAGGCTCGCCAGATTTTAACCAGCGATAAAGGATAAAAAAATTAACATACTGTTTTAATTTCAAGCAATTTAAATGTCAAGTGCTTTTGGTAAAGAACTACCTTAATCGAGAGGCCTCCTCCTCTCCTCGCTCCCCGCGTCGTTAATTTTTATTTTTCTCGCCGTCCTCGCGTCACTTTCGTTTGCTTTTTTTTCTCTCTTTCGCCGATGCGCGTTTCTTAGGGCCCGCGTATTTATAGCGTTAATCTCGTTTTGCCGCGCGCGCAGCTGCATTCCCCGCAAAGCTACTACTACTATACTCCTGCTGCTCTTTCTCTCTCTCTGTAGCTCCGTCCTTCTCGCTCGCTCTCCTCTCGCTCGGAGAGCCATTGATATCGCGCGGTGGCATCGCGCTTTTATTTTCACTTTTCGATTCCGTTCGTTAAACACTCGCCTCCTGCCCCCCGTATATGTACTCTTTTATTTTTACTTTTTACGTTCCTTTTTTTTTTTTTTTGCCGACGCACTTTACTTTTTCAGAATGAGATTGCTGAAAGGGCCACGTTTACTCGACGCAGCTTTTTTATCTCGACGCCTGTCGCGAGCTTCGACTTTTCTCTCTTTTCTTTTTTATGTTTGTTTTTTTTTTCTTTTGCTCGGGGACGCGGACTTTCTAAATGGAGTGCGTATATTTTCTGTCGATAATTTTTCATTACGCATTAATTTTTTTTTCTTTTTCTGTCGACGGTTTCTCATTGCGCAGTATTTTTTTTTCCTGGCGATAATTTTTAATTGCGCGCTTTTTTGTATGTCGGTGATTTTTAATCGATTGTTCTGATTAATTAATTTGCGAAGATCGCCTGGGAAATTGTAATTGCATTGTATTGTTATTATTCGGGTGTTTCGTGCTTTATGCGAATAAAGCGATAAATTTAGAGAATTTGAATCAACGCTTAAAAGCAAATGCGTATAAACATTTATTTATCAGTAATTCAACGAATGTTTATTATAGATGTATAATGATATTTGATATTTTAATTATTTTTATTTTACACGATAATCATTAATTGCACCGTTGAACGAGCGATTTTTCAAAAAAGAATCTTTTACTTTATTATACTTGATAGTGAATATTAATGAAAGAGAAGAAGTTTCGAACTTTATCGACGCGTAAAATATTTACAGGCTATATCTCGCATTTTCCGAGCGACAATTTCTTGGTAAAAATATTTCTCCTCATCTGACTCGTAATTTATGTGTGAGATAGCATCTTTCGGAGGACGTGAAACTCTTCAAAAACTAGTGAAAGCTCCGCATAGTCTCACGTACAATAATTTCCAGCATATACCACCTTAAATAAAAAAAAATAAATAAAAAAAAAATCTCACCTCAGAAAGTATCATTCGAATCGACTTAATCTCGCATTGATCAACTCCAACTCCATCGGATAATCAATAAGACCATCGCACATGTTGTTACTTGGAATTTCACTGAGAGAAAAAGAAAGACCGAGAATGAGGGGGGAAAGAGAGAATAAAACAGGAAAAATCGCCTCGACATTTGCGCAAACGCATCCGCGCAATTACTACAGAAATAAGGGGAAGCTCGAGGCTCCGTATTTTTTTTTTGTTCCGCGTGCGGCTCGAAAAAAAAAAGCTGCGTGTATATGTGTGTGTCTCTTTTTCGGATTGTGTAGACGAGACTGAAATTTCACCTTTTTCGCCGCGCCACTAAATTGACTGTGGCCCTTTCTATTCGTTCTTTTGTATAGTCGACCGGGGGAAAATCGATTTTTCCAACTCTTTTGTGTAATCTTTGTAAACGATATTTACCGGTTCGTCGATCAATTTTATTACGTACTTTACGGGCTCATTTTACATATAGTCAAGTTTTATAGGCAGTAGCGAGAGTAAAGAGGGGATTCAATTTTTCTTTTTCCTTTGTTTTTTTTTTATATAATCAATTTGTATTTTTATAGTAAGCGACTGATCAAAATAAACTATATAAAAAAAAATTCTTTTTACACGTCTATTTTGCCTATCGATAAACTTCAAATAGTAATAAAATCGGGCAAAAGCGTAAAGTACGTAAATTTAGTATGTACAAGACAAAAAGAAATGTCAAATCGTCAAATTCCCAGAGCGTCAATCACTCGAATAAGTGACAAACATTCCAGTGATTTTCAGAAGAAACCTTACACCAATTTTTCCGTCATTTCTCTCGCTCGTAAAGACCGAAGAATGCACCAATCCCCCATCTTTCTCGCTCAATTCTCCCCGGGACTCCCGCGGTTGCGTATTTTTCGTGCCCCCGTCTCTCTTCCTCCTCCGGCGAGCACACACAGGGGCTGGATTCGCGGCGCTCCGTCGGAGAGGGACCCACACGAGCGCACACCGACGCACAGTCACGTCCTAGCGCCGGCGCGTTCGCTCGTTCCCGTGAGCGTCTAAAGAGAGCACAACGCGATTTTCATCCAAATCACTAGACTGAAAAATACCCCCGAGTCGAGCTTGCGCGTGTGCCGTGGAAGGATTTTTCTCCTTTTTATTTAAATAAATTTTCCAATTTTTTTTGTTTTGTTTTAATCTTGGATGATATGGCGATGTAAAAATAGGGACAGGCCGAGTAAACAAGAGTTCCGCGTCTGGATATTATTGATGGGATTTTTTTTTTTTTTAATGGGGAGTAGAGATTCTCTACTGTTTTATTTACGAGTGAGTTTTTGATGCGACCGAGAGGGGATAGGATAGTTATTCAAATGTACCTTTTCGAGATAATGAGATCAGCGCGAGCTTACGCTAAAAATATCTCGCGTGTAATATTGGATGTTGCCGAGGAGAAACAAAAAAGCTCAGCGAGACGATCAGCTAATGTAGTTTTTGAATAAAATTTTTTTTTCTTTTTTTTTTTGCTCGACTGACCGATTACTTTATTTGCATATAATATAAACTAGATATACGTAGAAAAAAAAACTCGAGTGAAAATAAACTTTGAGGATTAAACTCGCAAAAAACTCTGTCTACTGTGGTTTAGATCAGAATAACTATAATGTTCCATTCTTTTTTTCGCGAAATAGTCCATTACCGGGGAAAATTTATACAGTAATATGGGAAATTGTTATGGACGCTATTTATATCATGGACCGCGGTGTTATTCCTTGAAACTTTGTGACAAAGCTCCTCGTAAAATGTCCTTTGATATGTATATACATATACATTTTCTTATGAAACTTTAACCGACTTTGATTCGCGCGTGCAAGACTCGATTTTTCGATAAAAAAATCCACTGCTTTAAAACATCAAAGATTAAGTCAACATCGAGCACAAAAAAAAAGTTACAAGACCATTAAATGCACCGACATGTAATTAAGTTTTTCTTTTCCAATAAAAAAATGTAATCAAAGTTTTGACAAATTACTGCACACAAATTTTTCGATAAAAAAATTAATATCCGCTCTTAAAGTATCAAAGACTTGTCAATATCGAGCGAGAAAAAAAATTACAAGACAATTAAACAACGCCAACGTGTGATTAATTTTTTTTGCAATTAACAATGCAATCGGATTAAAAATTTTTGTTAATTTACAAAAAATAATGTTCCCCACCTTATATACCGACATTATTCCCAACTACTATTACTCGTGGAATAATATAAACTTCGGAAACATTTTTCACGAATAAAATTGAATAACTTTACGAACTTTTTTGCAGTCTAAAGCGAGAGCCGTGCCAAGTTTAAGAAAACTTAGCGTAACTTAATTTATAGCCCGTTATAATAATCAATTAATCCAATAAAAAAAGAAGAAGAAGTTAACTCATTTAGAATCCTCCACCCACGCTCCATTTTTCGCATCTCTATCGGCTCGAAAAACAAACAACCAAAAAAAAAATCCATATCCGACTAAGCAAAACAAAAACAAAAAAAAAAACATTAGAGAGAAGAAAGGTGAAGAAACTGAACGGCTGCTTAGGGGAAGAGGAGGGATGAGGAGGAACGACTTATATATCGCGCTTGCGCGCGCTCCACAGCGCTTCGATCGACGCTTCGCCAACTTTTAATCCGATTTCATATTTTATGCCACCCATTTCGACGACGAGCTTATTTCTTCTTCTCCCGCGCTTCACACCCCCGTCGCGCGTATATACGTATACGTCACGCAATCCCGGAAAGACACTGGCGGGGGGGAGGAGAAAAAGCCAAAGCTCCGAAGAAACTTAACAAACCCGACGAAGAGCTGGCTGCATTTGGGAAGTTTAAAGAGTCTGTGTTATAAAGAATAAAGTACACATCGGAAATGCTTTCCAATGATTCACAATTTTTTTTTTTTTTTTTATATATAAAGAAGAGCTTTGCGCGAGTTTCGTCGTTTTGTTGCGTTCGAAAAATACTTTTTTTTTATGAACTGCGGCAATTTCGCTCATCTGGTAATCTTTACTTTAGCTCGACGGATTTTGTGAAAATAATATACTAACAATCGAAGAGTATTCGTTAATTAAAAAATATTAAAAAATTTCTAAGATTTCTTAATTACGATGCAAAAATTCGTAATTAAAATGCAAGAACTCGTATTTAAAAAAATAATAATAATTTCCCTCTTTTAAAGCTGCTACGCTATAAAAAAAAGCAGAAAATTTATATTCTCTGAAAACGCGGTAACACATGTAACGTATGAAATGAAAGGAGAATGAAAGCGGAAAAGGGATTCCCGGGGATTGAGATTCTTCACCTCTAAATGTTCTGTTCGTGAAGCGAGCTTTCTGCACGAAAGCCTTATCATTGTTAAGAACCGACGCGTTACGCTCCTTTGAATAAAATTTTGAAAATCGCACAATCATCCACTCACCAAACAGAAAAAAAAATATTTTGTTAAACGAAATAAATCATTACCCCTCCATTTCGAGTCATACACTGAGAAAAAAATTTACTTGGTTTAATGATTCTACCTTCAACAGAAAAAAGCTGTTAATTTCATAATTCCACTGTTAATCTAATAATTGCACTGTTAATTTAATAAATAATTAAACGCTGTTAATTTAATAAATAATTAAAAGCTGTTAATTTAATAAATAATTAAACAGCGTAGAGCTTATTTCGACAGAATCTTTTGTTATCTTAACGATAGTTGTGTTCAATCAAAAATGTCGCTGTTAAAATAACAACTTCTTCTGTTGAAAAGCCACACTGAGAAAAATAGGTTAGGAATAATTACTATTTTTTTAGTAAGAGGGCGATCTACTCGACCTGATGTCGAATTTTACTGAAGTATTAGTAATTTTTACTAAACTACTAGCAATTTTTACTAAACTTATTGTAATATTTCATAGCGGTATAACAATAATTAATGAAACGCATATTAATTTTCCAATAAAGCTATATATATGGTCAAATAGGTCGCCCTTTTAATAAAAAAATAGTAATTTTTCCTAATCTATACATGGAAATAAAATACTACTACTACTACTGCTACTACTACTACTACTACTACTACTACTACTACTACTACTACTACTAGTAATTTTTCCTAACCCATTTTTCTCAGTGCCATAAATGAATTATATATAATCTGTATAATAAACTAATTTTTTTTCTCAATGTAGAAAATCCTTCTATCAATATCAGTCACACCCACCACCCCCGCATTGGTAAATAAGCAAACAATAATACAAGCCTCATGATCGAATCGGCACCTTAATGAATTTTCGTCGAATATAATAAACGCTAATAAACTCCTTGACTTCCCATATCTCGGGTTATCAGTAGTTTTAACATTTCCCTTATTGCTGCGAGCTGCACGTGCCCACACCCCCGGACCCCTAGCTCCCGCGTTCCCGGGATTATGACCACCACGCGGAATTTCGAGTCACTCGGGTATATATATATATACACATATACGTGTGTATGTGCACACACAAGTATACACTGGCAGCGGGCGGGCACGAGTGTGAGTTCCCGTTTCTACAGCCCTATTCTCTTGGCGTTAAGGTCCGGACACTGCGCCGCACTCGTCGAGCAATGAAGCACACCCGTGGGAATCTTCGACCAGTACCTTTTGTTCGGCGAACTTTTTTTTTTTTTTACTCTCGCTCGTAAAGTACACAAAATTAGACTAGGATTACAAGCAATCGAGAAAATGTGTACATTTTCAATATTCTCTTCTTTTTTTTCGTAGAAGTCGTAATATAGTTGTGTTAAAATTAAGCGAGACTCGTAGTAATATTTAATATTGCGCTTTTAATTAGTACTTCAATTAGATGTAGTAATTAAATTAAATTAAATTTAATTATAAAATTAAAAAAAAAAAAAGAATTCACTAGAAAGCTATTCAGTGTCAAGGCATGGAGGAATCCCTTTATTATAAGAAATTGATGAACTTTACATTGTTGGCGCTTTTTTCGGTAGTGTTATTTTATTAGTTATTTATATTATTATTGTTTATTTGATAATAACCTCTAAAAAGCTAAATTATACACTAAAATATGCACGCTAAATCGGCTAGAGTGAAATGGAGTTTAAATTTGACAACACTGGAGTCAAATTATCACTCGAAGTGTTTAGATTGAAATTAACTCCCTCGATTAGAGTGAAGTAGAGTAATTTGTTTACTCAAATGTAGAGTGAAAGGGTAGACCATAACCTATAAAATCCTACTCTACCTTAACTCTATGAATAAATTTAACTCTGTGAATGAATTAATTCTAGAATGACTCTAAAATAAGAGTGAAATTTCACTCTAACCGTTTTAGCGTGCAAATGAGTGCAAAATCGTAAGTGCGATAATCACTATTAAATCCAATTTATAAATGTAAATTAAAAATTAACGGGATGGGATTTAAAAATAGGGAACTCGTGACGTACGAGCTCCGAAGGGTTAACGGGTTTTGTCTAGGCCTTAACGCCATACGGGGGAGTCGGGGGGATCGTCCGATCACCGCAGCGGTTAGGCGGATGCGCACACGTGTGCAGCAGGCGTCATTCCGTATGCGCCGTGCACCGCGAGATCATCTACTATATACATGAAACTTCAGCAGGCGAAGCCCGGCAATCGAGTAAATATAACGATGTACCCTTTTTGCATCCGATTTTACGCTGAGCACTGGGTTAATTAATGGTCCTTCAAATTAAATGTAATTATAGACGACTGCTTTGATTTTTAAACTGCTGATGTACTTATAAAGACTCAAGTTTTGATTTTTAAACTGCTGGTGTACTTGTAAAGAATATTAGGTTTTTGTAGAGATATATTTAATTATAATTAATATAATTAGTGTTTTATAGTATAATTATTATTTGATAATTACTACGAGAGATCAAAACGGTCAGTTACTTTTTTTGTTTTTTTCTTTTTTTTTTGAAAGAAAGAAGCTGTATAGAAAAGATTTTTACCTTAATTAAAGTTTCAGAGAAATTTAATTGAAGTGAAAAATCAATAATAAAAGAAAGAATTAATTAAAATCCTCTCTTAAAAAACGGGGTGAAAGATGGTGTAGAGGATTTAAAGAAACAATTTTTATTTTTTAATTTAAAAACAGATTAACGAAATAATCATCGAGTGTTTAGATTTTTCAATTGTTTTAATATAAAAAAGTCTAATTTAACTTTTTATATTTACTTGAATAGTCAAATGTCACGTACACAATTTATTCCTTAGTGTCTCCTTATACACTGAAAAAAAATCAACTGCAAATTCAACTAAAAATTTTGTTGACTCCTCATTACAAAATTATTTACAATAATTAACAAAATATATAACAAGAATTAAAAGTAAACGTATACAAAAGAATTAACAAAAAATTTTAGTTAAAACATCGACCTAGTTATAATATTTTGTTAATTTAACTAAAACTTTGATTAATTATTTGATAAACTTTGATTAACTTTGATTAATTAATCAATATTAAACTACAAAATTCTTTTCCAGTGTAGGTATAGATGTAAACACTTTATAGAAACAAAAATGTAGATTTCTACGATAAAAAAACATCTTGTACATTTCTGAAGTTTATAAAAAGAGTATATCAAAAATTAAGCACGCGAAGCTCGTTGTACTACCCAGATAAAGCGGAAATTCCTTCGTAAACTACCTCAATGAAACTGACGGTATACTACTCTAAAGAAACTCCTCCCCCTCCAAAAAAAAAAAAAAAAAATCGTTCCACCGAGAGGCGGATAGTCCGCGGCAGAGGCGAGGTTCGCAATAAAATGTACAATCGGGCGATCCGCGTGGATCGGTATTTTTAGATTGCGCAACGGCGCCTCGCATTATGCCGACTCCCGCGCGTCCACAGGTAAGGCCTGAATGCGATCCAAATTTAGTTTACGCGCGACGTATTTATAGTTCATTCAGATCGACGCTCGCTCGCTCGCGCGCACCGCCACCGCATCGCTAAAACGACGAGCCTTTTTTTTTACGTCGAGATCAATAACTACTTATATCGTCGCTTCCTACGAAGACTAGTAGATAGATTTCAAAAAAGGCCTATATTTATTTACGTTTTTTTTTGGAGCTCTGGAGTAAACTAAAGTAAACTCTTTTAAAACCTGATAAATTCGAGGTATCATTCGTATGATACCCTGACTTTATCAAGTTTTGAAAGAGTTTCAAAAAAGGGAAATTAAAATAGGTCTTTTTCGAAAACCTACTAGTCTGCGTAGGAAGCGATGATATATTTGTGTGTATGTGTATGTGTACGTGTGTGTGTGTGTACAGGGGGACGCGTGGGAATTTTGCGCCTCGGTATGACTGTTAATTATTTGCTTTTTTTTTCCTTCATTTTAGTCTTCGCCCGCGCTTTAATTGCTTATGTGCGAAGGCGAGATTGGAAGTTTGAGAGGCGTTTCTAAGAAATCCGAGTGTTTTAATCCTTAAACCAGGCACTGCGGCAGCGGCACTTGCATTATTCATCAAACGTAAGCTGAGGTAAATTTAATGTGCATACAAGAGAATTCATCCGAGCTGCGTGGTAGACGCTGTAAATAATGTAAATAATTTTTAAATAATGTATAGCTATATATGCTAGGCTTGGTTAATTTTAAACAATTAGCAAGTTAATCGTTGATTTATTGTTTGCACGCTTTCTTTTCATTTATACACGTTGTCTATAGATCTATAAAATCTGAAATTAATTTTTTTAAATTTTTTTACAAATTTAGTTTAGTTTGTTTAGGTTGTTTAATCCAGCGAATGTATATTTCGCTGAATTGTTTACTTCGCCAGCTAAAACTTTCTTTACAATTTCCATATTATTTATGGGCGTATATTTTTGCATTCAAAAGAGGTGCAGTTTATTTATTTTTTTTATTATTTACTAGTGTACAACGGTACACGCCCTCGGCCCATATTCAATTCAATTCATATTTATTATTATTTTTTTTTTCAAAGTATCCGCATATTTTTCTTTCCTGGAATTATCAATATTCACAATAAGATGGATATATATATAATTCAGCTGTAAACTTTATATTCGCTCGCTTAAAATAAATTCTCTAAAAATCAATAATACAACCAATAAATTGATTGTAAATGTATAACTTGTTTAAAATTGGTTACGGTGATTACTGGGAACAAACCCCCCAGAACGCCGCTCACTTTAATTAATTCGCGTTTAAAAAAGTCGCAACTCGCCTAAGCCAGCGTTCAATCAAAAGCAAACGAACCGGTGATTTAACGCCCGAATAAAATGTAATCGACGTCATAAAAAACATTTAGCGCCGTAGGCAGGAGAGCGCCGCTCATTAAAACCACCGACAGAACTCCACGTCGCCCTCCTCCCCTAACGAAACATTGCCACACAAATTGTTGCTATAAAAAAAGTAAATAAATAATAAAAACTGTCACAACAAACCACACAGCCTGCATATGTTAACTGTTAACATATACCGCGTGCTTAGCTTAAATATACAAATCTAACGCGTATTATTGTTACAGTATATCGTCGATCTGTATATCTCAATTTTTTGCAGCTGAAGAAAGGTCCTATCTCGGAATGAATTTTTTTACGATTTTCATTAAATTCGAATTCAGCGTACCCGAAAACCCCCTATTTGCTATTGGACACCAAAATAGAGCAATGGATTATTGCGGATTTTAAGGACAAGAAAGCGGGAAATTTAATTCCGAGATAGGATCTTTTCAGGCGGAAACGAGATAGGCCCTATTTCTTCACCCGCAAACGGGCGGTTAGGACCCTTCTTCACCCAAAAACAAAATAGAACCTTCTTCCGCGCGATCGTCGATATACACTGAAACAAAATTTGGTAATTTTAAGTAAATATTTACTTCAATAGCACTTGTTAAATATTCCTTTGAATCAACTAAATATTTCATTAAAACCAAATGAATTTATTTGTTTCTAAATAAATTAAGTATAGTTTCAAAAAAAAATTATTGCTTGGTTAAAAGAAATATTTGATAAGTACTATAGAAGTAAATATTTACTTAATATTACCAAAATTTTCTCTCAGTGTACGATTGACTCAAAAATAAAAATTCTACGTTAACTGTCAATATTTATATATTCATTTAACCAGAGTAATTACATATAATATATGTTACACTACATTAATTACATAATTTACATTACAAGATAATCCAGCAGATGAATTAATTTCCTTAATAAACTTAAAACTAGACTTACAATCTACACTGAGAGAAAAATTTGGTAATTTTAAGTAAAATACTTATTTCAATAGTACTTGTTAAATATTTCCTTGAATCGAGTAATTATTTTTTTGAAACTACTAAATTTATTTAGAAA
>JAWWEN010009389.1:0-25267 GCA_035582955.1 Sycophila texana | reverse complement strand
TGTATATATTTTTGTTTTATGTAAAAATTTGTAATATTGTTTTGTCCTTTTTGGATGAATAAATGAGGTATCTATCTATCTATCTATCTCTCTCGGATGGATGAATTTTAAGCAGTTGGAGGATTAAGTAGATTCTCTTATCTGCCGGTCTTCTGGTTCGTGCGAATAAGAAGTCAAACGTTGGTTGTTAAGGCCTGTTGCCCATCACCGATTTCCGCTATTTGTTTTGCACTTTTTTCGCAACATTTAAAAACCGTTGAATAGCTCTATCTGGGATAATTAGGAACTAAATTTGTTGCTTGCCATTGTAACTTGTCCAATTCTTATTTGAGGCTCCCATCTTAACTGACCGTTTCAGTAAATGTAAACAATTAACTCAGCATCTGATGGGAATCGACTAACACATCATTCCGCCGAAACTGTGCCATCTTCAAAACATAAACTATAAACAACACGAGTTTCATCACTTCGATCAGAAGTTGTAGTGATTCTGATCAGAATCTGTCACCAATATAACGTAAAATTCTGGCCAGAATATTCACCATAAGTTATTCTACCATATTCTGATCAATTTATGGATAATTTTCTACTGAAATAATTTTCTACTTTTTTTCTCGCATGAAATCTTTGAACGCCCAACATCGGTAACCGTTAATATAACCTCTTCGCATTCAAATTAGGAAAAAGTAAAAGTAAAAGTGTTGATTAACAGTACGCGAGGCAGTATGTGGCAAGAAACATCCATAAAATCTAAATTGAAAAGTTGAAATTCGCCATTGGGAGTCCACGGAGCTTTGCAGTAATGGCTCCTTCTCATTCATCCGCGGCAGACTCAGCGGCGGGAGCATCGCTCGACGGCAGGAGCCCCGAGATTGCACTCGGTAGACGGAGGGGCAGTCCGAGAGAAACATAGAGAGAGAGAGAGAGAGAGAGAGAGAGAGAGAGACAGAAAAAGAGAGGAGAAAAAAAAGAGCTAGAAGCATCGTAGTCGCGCTCCTGAGAAAAGAATTTTCCCGTGAAATCCCGGAGCGAGGCCTCGAAATAAGCGAAGAGAAGCGCTGCAGCGGCAGGCGGCATCAGCGCGCGGCCTCTCCGCGGAGCGGATTCTTTGTCGGTGCGCCTGTCACTTCCTCGGCTAATTATAAGCCGAACAAAACCTCCGCATTAGCGATAATTGCCTTCTATAGGGCGGCCTAGTAGGGGGAATACGCCGCGAGGCGGGCGAAAAGGAGGAGAGAGAGAGAGAGAGAGAGAGAGAGAGATAGAAAAAAATGACCGCGCCGCATTGTACTTGTAGCTCCGATGGTGCCCCTTTTATATCCCCTTTTTCTCCATCTTTTCTCTCTCCCTATATACCCGCGCCTCAGTGGTGCCCACTTTCGATTTACCGCGACTCCGGTATCACCCTTTAACAACCTTCCATCCCATTATTTCCCTTTTCATTTCTTTCCATTTAGCTTTTTTTCATCTCCTTCACGGCGTCACAGGCCGATTTTATTTGCACTAGGCAAGCCTTCTACGCTTCGCACGGTTGTTGTAATAGCAGCTGATTTTGCTGTGAAAGTAATTTATAAATCATCATAAAAGCTTTTTTCTCCGTGTACTAGGAGCAGTTCATGATATAACCTTACATTTGATTACTGATGTAAATCGAAGATTAGAATCATTAAAAGATTAGTTAATTTAGAATAGGGCTGCTATCTTCAAGTATCCGTATATCCGATATTCGAATAGATTCAAACCTCAGATTCATACCTTTTTCTAAATACTGTAATTTACAATAAACAAACATTCTACATTCTACATTCATAGGCCAGATCAGAATCGAGCTTTCAAGATCTGAATATTGTATCCAGATCTAGTATCTATAGGATCCAAAAAGTGAATCCATAACTTTCGGATACTCTAGAATATCTATAATAGCTTCGTACCTGAGATACGGATTTATCCGAATTTTTTGTGTCCGAATCTTCTGATGTTAGACGGAGACAGACAACTATCCACGTGATCTCATCAGAACCAATCGAATTAAGAATAGCTTTACATTTAGGTTGATCTTTTCTTTATGAGAGTATTCTTTCACACAGTGTTTAAAGGTAAAATGCTGCTGCATATAACTTGAAACATAAGCAATACGCGCTATGCTCGTACATATAAAGAATAAAACCGGTAGTTACTCTAATAGTTCGCGCCGCTAACTGCTAGTTTTCTCATGGGGGGATTGCTTTTATTTTAAAGACGAATTGCACTCAGGCTCGAAGTTTTACCGGAATTAATCATCAGCTGTCAAGAATGACGGCCGATAAATATACAAAGTGCATTTGCTTTGCAAAACTGTCTGTGTGTGCGCGCGCGCGTTCCTCGTACAATGAGCGTGTGGGAAAAAGTGTTCTTTGATGCTTTACCGGTGTGAATGCCTAAATGTGATTTATGCACAGGTTGTGCAAATAGGAGAGAACGAACAACAATTGGGCATTACTTACACCATTCCTACGATCGCACTGGTTGTAACTTATCGGGCGTTGTTAATAGACGAACAAGTGTGTCACAAGCGGGCGATAATTTAGGTACCTTGCCGATTTCTTATTTTTTGGATCTTTATAATAACTGACCTCATTTTACTAAACTATATATTTTGCCTCGTCTGTAATAACTTACTTCGAAGATTGACAGAGAAAAATCTTTTTTATCAAATTCTAATTACCATTACGTGGGTTCACTCAGAATTTTGATGATGATAGTCAACATGATAGTCAAATACGTGATAGTCAAATTATAGGTTTAATAATATAGACTATTGTAAGACTTTAAGGCAGTTCTAAGACGCTTTTAAGGCACTTTTAAGACATACGTGAATATTAATATAAAATACTGGTTGATTGGTGTTGGTTAGGACGCCCGTGAGCAGCACGTGGTCACGTGGTCGGAAGTGAGATAAATGGATAATGTTTTTATTTTATACTATTTAAGCATTATTTGTTTTAACAAATTGACCTCTACAGATCTTCAAATAGATGTAACCCTTTGCAATACTCGTTTGGAGGTTAGCATGTGTTTACTTGGAGCAGTCGACGACCCGAGATCAGACGAGCTTTAGCGGTCGGTAACTACTCTCCTCGACTATGAGCTTTGTAAATTTTTTCCATTTTTTATAATACATACTTTATACATAAAATTCATCAAATAAGTTAGTCTTAAATAAAAATATAACTTTATAAATAAGATTCATGAGTATTAATGGCATTTTTTAATTCTTTTTCATAGTTCTCATTAGACTCTGGAATACCGATGGAACCTGCTTAAGACAGTTCTGAGACGGTTTGAAGTTAGTACCTTGTTTAATTGTATTATAAAATCTACTTAATTATTAAATCAATAAAATTCAATTAAAGCAGTGAAAAAACGGTTCGTTTAAATTTCGGATAGTCAGCATTAGCAAATTTTGCTCGCGTCGATACGCTTACGGTCATCGCGGGAGGATCGAATCTCCCCGGGGCCGCTTGCCCCGACTCGTATATAGATCAGCGTTCCGCCCCCTCGGCGCTCTTGGCCGTCTCCTCTTTGTAGGCGCCCGCTTGGCATTTTCCTCCTCCCTCTTTTTTTCCTCTCTCTCTCTTTCTCTCTCTGTCTTTCTCCGGCCGCTAATAATAAAGGGGCGCGGAGCTGCGCATGCGCACCGGGGCAGTCGCGCGCTGGGCCGCGATATCGAGCCGAGGCTACGGCGGGATCGAGAGGTGTGCACAGCCGGTTGGCGCGTGCGCGCAGCCGCGCAGAACCGAGCGGGGCATTATCAATCACGCGCTTAATGGTAGCCTCGGTCGCGCGCGAGCGCGCCGCCAAGCACACCCCGCAGCGCCGCGGCCCCTTATCGCCGCCCGGGCCCCCGCGAAATTCAACAATCGACGTTTATTAAGCCCAGACTCGGAGAGAGCGCGCAGCCAGCCCAAAGGTATACAACGCCGAGATGATCTACTTGCCGCGTGGAAAAATTCTGGAAGGCCGCGAGAGGCTGTGTGGTCCCGGGACTCGATATGCCGAGCCCTTCTCTCTCTCTCTCGCGCTCACTCGCTCTATGACGCTCTTTTGTTTTCTTCACTGCGATCACCCTACTTTTTCTTCCTTTTTCCTTTTACTTCTTTTTATTGTTTCTTTGGGTTATCAAAGATTTAAGGCTTTTTGTTTGTATTGGGTCGTTTTAAGAAGGATGTAATAATTGTAAATGTGTTTTTTCCTGTTTGAACATAATTGAAATAACTTTACAGATATTAATAGTATAAGCTTTTAAGCTTCAACAGGAATTTAGTGAGTGAAGAATCGTTTTTGGAATTTTTGCGCGCTTGATATAAGTTAATTTTGCGTGGCCAAGATGGCGACGTCACTTTACTGTCACAAAATGGCGGCACGATATTTTAAAATGAATGGATAAAGATGGATTGCAATAATAAAGTGAAAGTAAAGTTTGGAATTAGAGATCAGTAATAACTAATAATTTAACTAAAAGTTCAATTCTGATTGAGACTTCATGTGATATCATGTAATAATCGCGTGATATTCGTGTGGCAATCATGTGACATTCATGTGATATTCATGTGACGTTCATGTGAAAATACGTGATTCTCATGTGATAATTGTGTGATAATTATGTGATCTTCATGTGACATTCATGTGACATTCATGTGATAACCATGTGATCTTCCCGCGATCTTCATGCGACATTCATGCGACCTTCATGTGACCTTCATGTGACATTCATGTGACCTTCATGTGACATTCATGTGCCATTCATGTGACCTTCATGTGACATTCATGTGACGTTCATGTGAAAATATGTGATCTTCATGTAATAATTGTGTGATAATTATGTGATCTTCATGAGACATTCATGTAATAATCACGTGATCTTCATGAGACATTCATGTGATAATCATGTGATCTTCGTGTGATTTTCTGTGATAATCTCGTGATGATCACGATATGATCATGTGACTTATGTCAGTAGAGGAATCACTGGAATGAAGAAAAATAGTGAGATGTATCTTGTTTGAAAAAAAGGCACGAGACCGTGGGGGGACAACTAACATAAGTTGACTCTTTCCGAGCGCAGCGATGCTCTCGTGGCGGTGCATCAACACCAGAGGTAGAGGTAGAGAGGGAGAGAGAGAGAGAGATGGAGAGGTGGACGTTGGTAACGTTCCAATTCATCGCGTTAGCCACGGAGTCACTCGCCGATTTATATCGCGCTCTTTTTCTCCCCTTGCATCCGACGCCCCGCCGCTTCCGATAGGCATTCTATGAGAATAAACAAAGCGAGAGTCCACCCGGCCGCTGCCGCTCTTTCCGATGCTTTTTTTTTATTTATTTAACTTTTTTTTCCTCGCTAGAGGAGCTTCTTCGACGGATAGTAATTAATATTTAATGATTGATGCAATTGCCGGGATGTTTCCTCGCTCGATGGCCGAGATTATTTCGTCGGCGATGATTTATTTCAACGTTTGCAGAATTCATTAGGCGCGCATTTGCATTTTATCAAGTTTATTGCGGATATAAGAAATAGAGCTGTTAAATAATAAATTATTTGCATAGTGATAAATGTTTAGCGTTTACGGGGAATTTATTTATAATTAAATAATTCTGTGCGCCGCGGTGTTTTACGAGATTATCCCTGTCGCGGCGCAATTTGTTAATGAAACAATTATAAAACGTTTCTCAATAATAAATTTTATACTTTGTCGTTGGCAATTTAATATTACAAGCCAGACGGAATGGGCATGCAATCAGATAGGCTGGGAAAAGAGAAATCAATAATTCTTGAAAATTGCGTCATTTAATTAAAAGCCATGATTCATTGAAAAACAATAAAAATCAATTAAAGTGCACTTTCATCAAACTTTGATACCGCAACGAAGTTGAAAGATTAATATTATTCTAGTTAATAAAAATATTGACGTGTAAGTTATTTATTAAAAATAATTTATTACTTAAAACTTGATGTGATACTTCTGTTTATTGTATTTACAAACTGGTTTTCTGACTATAAATGAAATATTATATCTAAAATCAAATAGAATATATCCCCTTTTTTCTAAAGAATATATACATTACTTACACGCCTCAGTACGCTGAATGGAATGCTTGTCTTTAAACTCACCTGAAACAAAAGAAAAAAAGTGTACATTAACACAATTCTTTATTAAGGAAGTATTTTAAGAAGAAATTTGATTGTTTAATGATACATTTCCGTTTAAATAGATCCAAAATTTAAAACAATTTGATGCTTATTTAATTATTCAATTTTGTTGATCAAAGAAGTTCTCGTTTGTTCAATTTCATTCATAGAAATCCGCACGCTATACTCAGTGCAAGGGTATTACTATTACTATTACTCGCGCCGTGACTGATGAGCTAAATGCTGTTTTGCGCACCGCTGCCAGGTGCACCTGCAAGAGAATTTGGCATCCATGTCGCTTATAAGGAGTGGGTGTCGCTACTATATAGGTAACTGATCTATTATCACTAATATAGTTCACGCTTTGCCGCCAGACGTGCTACAAACTCGCAACAGAATTTTGCGTTCATGTAGCATATAAGGAGCCGATGTCTCGATTGTGTAGGCACCGCCTCGACTTTGTTGTTAATGTCACCCTTCCCTGCCTTTTTACTGCCTCTTTTACAACACAATCTTAGTATATAAGAGGGAGCTAGCGATGTATCGAACGTAGAGCCAATTCAAAGCGCTATCAAAAATTCATTGATGGATACAACGGAAAGGAGCCAACTTCAGTGTCATATGGCAGAATCATATAGCCTCCAGTCTCTAGAGTCTAGTCCATCTATAAAAGGGAGATGGCGATATATCGAACGTAGAGCCAATTCAGAGCGTTATCAAGAAATTCATTGGTGAATACAACGGAAAGGAGCCAACTTCAGTGTTATATAGCAGAATCATATAAAGTCTAGTCTCTAGAGTCTAGTCCATCTATAAAAGAGAGATGGCGATATATCGAACGTAGAGTCAATTCAGAGCGTTATCAAGAAATTCATTGGTGGATACAACGGAAAGAAACGAAATAGAGTTAGAAGCAGCCAACTTCAGTGTACTACGACAAAACAATCTACGCGCGCGAAACGCGCGCTAAGCAAACTTCTAGTAATAGTATATTATGCACCGAGGGCATAAAGTACCGCGCAGGGTTTGCACAGCCTAGTGTATTCACAAGTGCAATATAGAGATAAGCGGTCAAGTTGTTGACCCCCCCAATATTCATTGACCCTTTAACATGGGATAGGTTATGTCAATCATTGTCCCGGGTTAATCACTGTTTTTCGTCTGCTTAAAGGGCCAATAACTGTACCGCTTAACCCTACGATTTTTTTACATACCTCAGGGTAAATTTTAAACTTTTTCCGCGCCGAAAAGGGAGACAAAGTGCTGTAAGCTTTGTTTAACCTCACTCTAGGTCCTACAACTTCGGCTCGGGCACAAATGCGTGGTGGTGCTGGGAGCTAGAGTGGGGGTAGGGAAAGAATACAGCACTTGTTTCCCGGTTCGGCAGGGATAAAGTACGAATTTTACGCGGCGGTATATACATAAATGATAATAAGTTTTTAAATTTTCTAATTACTCTGAATTTTATTTTAACTTATTAATAGATTAATGAAAGGTAAACACTATTCTGATTAATTTTCTATCATTAAAAAATTTGATCACGCGAAGCGTGAATATTTTTCTAGTTTATACAGAAGGTGCGTGTAAAACTTGATGAAATAGATAAATGGTTAAACGGTTAAATATTATTAAAGCAAAAAATTTCAAAGAGCCTCTCTAATTTAAAATTTGCAGCCAATTTACAGTCGACGATTATCAGATCTAATCCTAAATTTGCATAATTAGACGTCCAACGCGAAGCGCAATGTCAGCCCGTATACTGTGCAAATAAAAATGAAAAACGAAGAAAAGAGAAAAAACTGGGAAATGGCGAAGGCACGCGAAGAAACCTCGGCAGAATAATCGAAACGTCGGATCGCCAGAATTTACGCACAGTGCGTTAAAGAAGCGCGCGGATTCTGCGCTTGCGAGTGACAAATTAATTTTAATAGCCCCGCGCTCGCGCGGGCTGCCGTGGCGCGCGACGTAAAATTCCGGCGGCGGCAGCGGAGAAAAGGGGGGCCCGAACTGCCGCCGCGGAATCCCGGAGAAGCTTTGATCGTCCGGCACGGCGGCCGCGCGGGAGCAGCGTCAATTGGCCCCCTCCGCAGGGGCAAACGCGACCGACTGCACTGCACCTGCCGGGCTTTTATCGATAAACCTCGCTCCTTGCCTCCCGTTCCATTCGAGCGCGAGCGGCTCTGGTATGCGCCGAGGGAGGGGAGGAGGGAATATCTCGCGGCGGAGTTTCCGCGCGCCGCGGATAGGACGCGACCATCCGGATTATCCGGCCCTTTTCTCGGAAAATTTACATCTCCTTAGGGTGAGCGAGTGCGCGGTGCGTTTTTCTTCGGTGTGCGCGCCTATATCCCCGTGCCGCCGGATTATCGTAGGATTTATTCCATGTTAACACTCTCGCGCTCGGAGAGCGATGATAGCCGCATGCGTACGCTGGATTTTAGCGTACTGCGTGTATATGAGAGTGTCGAGAGTGACTGCGGGTTGGATGAAATAATTATTGAAGTTTTTTCGTTGGTGTGCGGAGATTCTGAAGATAAAATTGTCAATAAACGATAAATGATGTTCTGTTTAATTTGATAACCTCAAGAGCCACGCAAAAAGGAGGTCACAAGTAGTATTGGCGCATGACTGATATAGGACGAGTGCATGAAATAAATGTAAACAAATTATGAATGTATGCGTGTATGTATACGACATTTTACTATGAACATTGCATGTTAATCTTGGCACAGATTTATGCAAAAAGTCGCCACCAGGTATCGCAGGTGCACCCAGCCTATTGAAAAAATGGTCGGTCACGTGTTCTAGTGAAATATGTCAACAAATTTATGACGGAAAAAATTTTTTTCCCCGCAGCCATGTATTTGGCATTTTTCAATGCATGCGCCATCTGTCGAAAGTTCAATTTTCCCGAGGAGAGGTTACCAGTGTGGTAAAGTCCATTTTGCGCCACTAGTGGAGCAAAATGACGTCAGAGAGAGCGTACGGCAAACTTCATTTTACTGCCAAATCGACAGTGTTTTGTTTTCTTCGACAGATGATACATGCATTAAAAACCGCCAAATACATGGCTTACCGTCTCGTGTTGAAAATGGCGGTCTTACCGCTAAACCGATACTTTTTCCACTAGTACAACTAAATTACCATTACATACGGTCGTACACTCAGTGACATTTAATTCTTCCGAAACGTAACCTCATTAAAAAATGGCATTTCTAGATATTACTCGAAAAACCAATCAAAATGCCCTCATTCAAAATACTTCGGAACAATTAAAGAGTGTACGTCTAAGTAAAATATTCGTGAACAAAAAGGTTATGTCTGATATTTTCCCACTAAATAGTGAAAGTATGATCCACCAGTTTAATAATTGACACAAGTCTTAAAATTTTTATGACGGATATTTGAACATCGAAATTTGGTAATATTCTCAAATCAAAAACGTCCGGACATGAGTCTAGTCACACTGCACATTGTGTGACAAGCATGTACGAAACAGCGCTCGAGGGAGTAAAAAAAGCAGACACCAGTGGAATGCGGTGGTTGCGTCGCCTCTCATCCCCCAATAAATATCTCTCGGCGTCCCTCGTTGAATACAATAATCGTCCTCGGACGCGCGCACCATACATCAAAATTATTAACACATTAAGCCTGAATAATCCACTTTGCACACAAGACAGCCATATCTAAAAATAATTGACTCCTCGCCGGGCCCCCATTGTTCGGGCTTGTCACCTTGCGCGCTCGCACAATGCGGCCCCGCTCGGGGCGCACCGCTAACCAAGTGTCGATACGATTTTATTCCTCTCTCGGGGCACAATTGCATTTTTGCGCGACTCTCGTCGCTTCCTCCTGCGGGAACTTCGGGCGTCATTCTCTCTCTCTTTCTCTTTCTTTCTCGCAGCGATCCTTTTCCCTTTCCATCGGCCTTGTCCCGTCAAAGCGATGAACTCGATGACCGCAATGCCGTCCGACGTGCTACACGTGCGCGATCGACATTGTGGGCTCGGACAACTAAGTGCTCTTATCGCCCCCCGTACCTTCCCCCTTGCCTTCCTCTTCGCGCGAATGACGTGCAGCCGAGTAGGTTATAACGAGCTTTTTCTTTTAT
Organism: Sycophila texana; assembly: GCA_035582955.1. Classification (NCBI taxonomy): domain Eukaryota; kingdom Metazoa; phylum Arthropoda; class Insecta; order Hymenoptera; family Eurytomidae; genus Sycophila; species Sycophila texana. The sequence continues at coordinate 14,990 of JAWWEN010009389.1, read as the reverse complement.
TTTTTCCGAGCGACTTTATTGTAGACGTGTATCGCTTTCATGGGGCCCAGGGCCCAGTCCACAAAAGAACGCACTTTATAATACAGTCGGCCGATGGCTGCTGCCTCGCTCGCTCTTGACGCCTTGCTTGACCTGTTACCCTTTTTATTTCGCTCGCGCGCGCGCGTCTTCTTATCGGCGCGCAGTCGCCGTAAAAGCAATTTGCGGTTAATGCGATCGGCAGTTTCAACTTGATACGCGGCGATAAAAATTCCGGGAGGGAGGAAGTGGGGAGATCAAGGAGGTCCGGCAATTGCTCTGTATTTATTGTGCGCGGACGCCGCCTTCGATCGCGAGACTTGAAAAATCCCCCTGATGTTCCCTTTTTTTAAATAAAATAATGACTTTTATTTGGTAAAAATTGAAGGCTGTAGTCAGATCTTCGATCGTGACACTAGAAACTTAGGTATCAGTCTTTCTTTGTTTTTACATGGTTGATTGTTGTTTTTTGTAATAATTAGAGAAGTGCACTCAATGGTTTCGATTAGTAACCACTTTTGGTATTACTTAATAGGCACGAAAAATAGAATGATGATAAGTATTGTCTTTAAAAAAAAATAACTATGGCAGGATGTTGCGAAAAATGTTCAGAAAGAATTTGATTGGTTAAGGGATAATTAAAGGGATTCATTGAAATGACGCCCAAAATTCAATAAACGCTTTATTGAAGTGGCGCCCAAAATTCAATAAACGCTTTATTGAAGTGACGCCCAAAATTCAATAAACGCTTTATTGAAGTGGCGCCCAAAATTCAATAAACGTTTTATTGAAGTGGCGCCCAAAATTCAATAAACGCTTTATTGAAATGACGCCCAAAATTCAATAAACTCTTTATTGAAATGGCGCCCAAAATTCAATACTCTTTATTGAAATGACGCCCAAAATTCAATAAACCTTTTATTGAAATGGCGCCCAAAATTCAAAAGAATTTAATGAGCATTTAATTATATTTGACTTTTGGTATTACTTAATAGGCACGAAAAATAGAGTAGTGATAAGTATTGTCTTTTAAAAATAAATAACTATGGCACGATGTTGCGAAAAATTTCCAGAAAGAATTTGATTAACCAATCAAATAACGAAATAACTCAAGGGATAACTCTTTATTGAAATGGCGCCCAAAATTCAAAAGAATCTAATGAGCATTTAATTATATTTGATTAATGAAAAAGTGTATTACTTTTTCTATCGTACTGCGATTGATAAGCCATATGTAGTTTTGCGTGTTACTGCCAGGTGCGCCGGGAAACCTGCAAGAGTGTCTGGCATCCATAGACTATATAAGGACTCGCTGTCACCACTGTAGGTACTAATTCATCATCCATGTTAATCTCATCATGTGAAATAAAGCAATTTTTATGTAATAACTTCATCTTTTTTTAATCAACCTTAGAACCTCAAAAAAATTTCACGAAGCTGCATGGATTATGCTAGTTTATTAAAAAGTTAATGGGCGCAGGAGAATCGTTCGGGTAACGAGGGATTGATATCGCATCCGGAGAAAGTAAGTAAATTTAAATTTATGCTCGCCTCTAACTCATTTGTCTCGGCAATTGTGTCTCGATCAGGTATACGAGCAAAATATAGGATAAGCTGAAACAAGTGCTATCTTTTAAGTGTCGCCGCTCTTTCCAGATGAAATTCTACAGGCCACCTTACCCCTCCTTGCATCGACACGATGGTACAGCTTCTCGTGGCTTACGACCTTCATTTATCCAATTAGCAATGGACTCCAATATACGATATCAGTTATCAATTCCGTGACATTAGTTCTGCCTTCAAATTCTTTAGATAAAGTGTATTTACAACTGTGGTACATTTTAACGACGTTCGATCAAAGGAATAATTTGAAATATACAGTCCAAGGTAGACACGCGTTTCTAATTCTGAAAAATTCACTAATTCGACTCGCGCCTAAATGACCTACTTAAAGAAACAAATATTTTAATCCAGGCGTGTATTCGAGGTAAAAAAAAGGTACGCTTCAAGACTCGCTTGCTTTATCGAACGGATCTTCTAAATAAAATGTCTCATTAGGCTCTCTCCGAGGCTCCGCTCGGATGCGTTACCCCTGCGAGCACGTAAGGGACAGCTTAAGCGGCAATAAGTTATGGCATCGGCGCCCGAAAGAAAAATAAGAGAAAAAAAATTTCGCCGGCAGCGCTCGCTTCAAAATACACGCGCGCGCACGTAATAATCGCCTTCCTTATCGAAGCATCTCGCATTTGCGCGCGAGGATAAAAAAAAGGGACGAGGCACAGTAACGACAAAAAAAGGGAAGAGGAGGGACAGAGGAAGGGAGCTCTCAGAAGGGGAAAGCGGAAAATAAAAGAGGAATGCGCTTTCGCGTTAAAAGTGAAAATTCCCCTTGTATAAAAGAACGACCAGAAACGGGGGGAGGGGAGGGGTAGCGGTAGGCCCTCGTTTTAATGCGTAAGGCGAGTGGAGGGGGAGGAGAGGATCTAATGAAAAACAGCAGGGGCTGATTAGCGCGGAAAGCGGCGCATTAAACCGCCAGCGACGGAAAGCTCGCTTCTTCATCGGCAAATAATCGCAATCAGCCGGCTGATTGCGCGAGCCTCCCACCCCATCCCCCTCCCTGCGGCGTAATTATCGAGATTATACATATCGACGTAATTAGAGCGAAAAACACTGACCCGCTTGTTACGAGCCGCGCGGATGCGCTAGGGATTCTGTGGGTGTGGGTATATATGTGTGTATATATATTTATATAATACATATATATACGCGAACCACTTTCCATCTTCGAGGAGGGAGCCACTTGTTTTCGCTCTCCTCCGAAGCGCATTATGGCCGCCGCGCAGCCCGTTTTATTTCCACGGCTGGGATGAGGAGCCATTACCGCGGCCCTGCCGATCGGCCTCGTCGGCCTTTTTCTCGCTTTTCATTGTCCTCTTCCTTATGGTGAGAATTATGCCGGACTGTGCACGCGGGGAGTCCTCGTCATATGTAGGGCTAGGTTTTTCCGAGGAGTTGACTTCTTTTTGTTCGATCTTATTTTTGCTCACTTGTTTCAGTTTAATTTTATCATCACTTGGACATTTTTGTTAATTTTGTGCTTTTGTGTACAGGATCATCGTGTTTCATTATAGTTATCTGCACGTTGAATAACGCTGTACAAGGGATTTACATGAAGTTGTAATTGCCTTTAGATTGAAATTTTTTTATTGCTTCAATTAATAAGACAGTAATTAATTTGAGTACATCGTCTTCGTGGTATAAACAACCGAGATCAGCTGATAGTCAGCTGATAATTTAGATGCTATTCAAGCCAAAATGACAGTTGTTTTCCAATTGATTGTTAGCTGATTGATTATCCAATTGATTGATTATCAGCTAACATGAATCATCTAATCATCCCCTGATTACTATCAGCTGCAATCACTTAATGAACAGTTGATAAATTATCAATGATAATCAAGTATATTTCGAAGGTCACTTGATTATCAGCTGATTGTCAGCTGATTGTGCAATAATAATTGAATATCAGTTGACTATCAGGTGACTTATTTCTTTACCGTACCAGATCCTAAGCCAGAAATCTTATCCAGAAATCTCAGCGTAAAAGAAGAGCATGGCTGCTATGAAACGTTGGTCCGCAGCATCTCACTTTCATTCCGCGCAATAAGCTTCCGGCCGACCTTGCCTCGGAGTTCTGGCAGGCATCTCAATCATAAGGGCGCGCGCACGTCCCGGGCCCATCTCCCACGCGGCCTTCGCACTAAATATAAACGGCATGTAAGAAAAGAGGGGATCCCTCCCTAGAGGCCCTAGGGAGGATGTTCTCATCTAATTACAATTAGCGCTCGTTCCCGATAACCGCAAGTGCCCCGTATAATCACTTCCACGAATCGCGCGCGAGCTGATTTCGTGCCGCCGGATGAAGCAATCGCGAGGCGCCGGCTGCTGCCTTTGTCGCAATAAACGAGGTTAATTGTGGAAAAACGCGACCGACAATAATGCGAGAAGGGTGCAGGTGGGGTGGGGTGGAAAAATCGTTGGCGACTTTTTTGCGGAGGAGGTTTGAAACCGTAACTCGGTCGCTGCGAGAGCTCCTCTATCTTTGCGAGGTGATGGAAATGAAGGATACGTTTCGTGGTGCCTCAACTTTGTTTCAATTTTGCCTCTTGTATGGTAATAGAGTGACGATCATTTTGTGTTCATTTTTTAAGTCGTTTTACAAAATCTGTTCTCTGTTCTTTTTTATTAACCAGACGAATTTTCTAGCGTCAAAAATTTTAGAACCTCATAACTCATCCTTTGATCATACAAATCAAATTCCTTCATTCGAGGCATCTTAATCAGAATGCAGTATCATAGTTTCATATTTGTATTTAATTAATAAACAATGTTCCACTGATTATTTGTTCTCGATTCGAGTGAAAAGTCGCTCTTTTATACACTTTATGTATAGCAAGAGGCTAGATGGGTCAAAGATTACTCTCGAGTTCCGCCTGGTGCAACGTGAATTTCTAACGGCAGGCTATATTAATACTCTTTTAGAGGTTGGCAAGGAAAAAATCGGTAAGGTCGTTAATGCGGGTTCGTTGAGTGTGAAACTGGTGTAGTACCGCAGCGCGCCACTTTTCTTATCTCTCTTCGGCCATAACCCTTTCTGAATATTTTAGATATGGATAGAGAAAGCGGTGTACGACGGCGTCGATACAGTTCCCTATTAAACAAGACCATTTACCGATATTGTCCATTATACTTTTCATGCTCGTTCCTTTAAAAGCTTTTTCCGCAATGAAAGATTAGGCGCGGTTCATAAATACATTGCAAAAGCATCCAGTGATCATACTTTTATTTTGATCAATTTACTAAGTAAAAAGTGTTTCCCAGCCGTTCATCCTCTATTCAACCTTCCCATATCCACGATCATTATAAGATTCACGCCGCAATTACAACGGAAATAAAAATATATGTACCAGCTGGAAAATACCGCTAGATGGCGCTGGGTTATGCGAGCGTGAAAAATTTATCCAGGGGCAGCGGTGGTCTAGTGGTCAAGACGCTTGACTATGATAAGCTAACGCTGCCCAAGTGGCCCAGGTTCGAATCCTGACTGGTGCGGTTTTTTCGCAGAAATGCGAGGATCGTACGCGTTTGGCTTTCTTAGCTGAGTCTGCGCTGTGTGTGTGTGTGTGTGTGTGTGTGTGTGTGTGTGTGTGTGTGTGTGTCCGGACTCCTTGTGACTTATTCGTTTAAAGAAAAACTAGAATTCACACGCGCGCTTCGCGCGCCGATTATTTTAGTTCGGAGACGACAAAAACAAAAAAGTAACCGCTTAATTGCTACTACTTTCACACTCTTCAATTTCGACAATGCGATAATTCGACTTCATTCAATTCGATCATAATCGCAATGCATTTTAATATAAGGGAAACGTAATTTGTGTCAAAAATCCCCCTTAAGTGTACTTAGAAAACTCAAGAAAAATAATGATATATACGCTGTGGTTTAATATAAACTTTGTACTTAAAAAAAACATTAAAAATATATTAAAAACAAAATTTATCCTAGTCTGTGGTGGGAAGGTAATTTACCGAAGGTAATTTAGCGAGTTTCTGATAGGTATTATACCAGTGAATCGCGTCATTTACCTACCACTGACTGTAGCCTCTTTGATACAATTATGACCAAACGAATGCAGGTTCGAATCCCAGTTGGAGCAGTTTTTTCACAGAATATGCAAAACTCGCATTTCATCTCCAATGTCTCTGAGTGTCCTCTACAGAATATTCTGATTAGTATTTTTTGCACTATATTACATCAACGAAGATTTCTTAAGTAAAACTTGGGTCTTGGTTATAGCTTCAGGCTAATGACAATAAAAAACTTAAAAAAAAAATATGCGCCCGAACGAAGAAGCGATATGAACCACTCCTTTTTCGAACGATAGTATTTCGAAATGGTCGGTTAGAGCCAGCGACACACTCCATGCTCAAAATAAAACAAAAAGGCGTCCCTGGCGTCCTTGGCGCTCGTCGCACCTTTTATCAAAAGCTATTGAGCGACAGGCGAAGCTGCTGACGTCACGCGGAGCTACACTCGAAAATCCATCGACGAATTCGCGCGTGGGCCCTCCATTCGTTGCGAAAGCGCCGGGCATTGTGTGTCCAGCGTATTTCGACGGATGCAAATCGCCCGCGGCGATCGGTAGGCGACGATTTTTTAAGACTCGCCAAATATAGGCATCTGTCGTCCGACCATTGGCAAGTTTTTTTTAAGAGGAGGCAAGCTTTTGAGCGACTGAAGAATTTTACGAGCTTCTTTTTGGTTCAAGAGGATGGCAATTTTTTTTTAAGCAGGAGATCGGTAATAAAGAGGCGATCGTTTGTGAGATCGGCGATCGAAAGGTCAAGTCCATTAATTGCTCGGTCTCCCGGGAATTATTAAAAGGAACATATTGTGGAGAGTCGTTTAAAAAAATGAAAAATGGAGTTTCGGCGAAGGTTGATAATCGTACGACTTATTGCAAAAGGCTGGGTGCAGTTATGAGAGGGATCGATGGCATTTATTATCGCGAGTGGACTTTTAAATTTCGTATGTATTCTGATTTCAGGTTTTCTTATAAGGCAATTAAAGTCTATAAATAAATATTAATTTGTTCAACTCTTATCGTTTCAAGGTTTTGCATACGCGGGAAAGTGAAAGTTGTCCGGCTGATATCGACTTTTTGTTCCTTTGGGAACTGAATTTGGCATCCTTAAACGTAACCCTCGCAAATCTGATGCGGAACTATACTTCTCTTTCACTTGTTGTAAAAAACTTTTTTGACACTTGTTCACGTGTTTTGCATTTACATAATGGCTTCCGCAGCGATTTCTACATAAATTATAAAAAAATGGCATTGAAAGAAAATTGAAACAACGATCAGGATTTTGACAAATTTAAATAGATGATGTAAAAATATTTATAAATTTTTTTCAAAATAAATAAACGTTGACAGGATTTGGTAAACTCTTTATTGAAATGAACGATAACTCTTTATTGAAATGGCGCCCAAAATTCAAAAGAATTTAATGAGCATTTAATTATATTTGACTTTTGGTATTACTTAATAGGCACGAAAAATAGAGTAGTGATAAGTATTGTCTTTAAAAAAAAAAATAAAAAATAACTGGCAAGATGTTGCGAAAAATTTCCAGAAAGAATTTGATTGGTTAAGGGAAAACTCTTCATTGAAATGGCGCCCAAAATTAATTTTATGCTCGCCTCTGGCTCATTTGTCTCGGCAATTGTGTCTCGGTCAATTGACAGGATGTTGTAAAGGATCTTAAGAAGGAATTTGAAAACTCCCAAGTAGTCCATATAAAGAGCCGCTGTCAAGACTGCAGTTAGTAGATTAATAAAATAATCATTAAGTTATTTAAAGACAAATTTAAATTATATTAAGTTATATTTAAAGACAAATTTGAAGGTATCGGACCCCCTTAAACAATAAATTTAACCAAAGAAAAAAAAGAAGAAAGTCCCGCGTAAATCGAGAGCTTCAATCAGAGTGACAATTATAGCGTCAAATAACATAACAAGATAACAATACACGGGTAGTATATACGCGACGGCGCGCATCGCGGGGGGAATCCGACGAAGTGGAGGCACATAAGAGCGAGTGAGAAAAAGAGAAAAGGAAAGTAATACAGTTCACCGCGGGAGCGCGCTTGGTGGGCCCTTGCCGCGCCGCCACCAACGTGTACACACCTACGGGTGTGCTCCTCTTGTTTTCCGTTGTTGCGCGCCCAAGGGCCGTCCACACCTGACTATATACTCCGGGGAATAACTCGCGAGATATCCTAATAAGCGCGGGACCTTTTTCTGTATTTATCAATGTTGCCGCGGCACGACGCTATATCGAGCACTCCTTGAAACATCTGCGCCCGTTTTATTCCGTGACGAAAAGATAAAAATCTTATTATTATTATTATTATTACCACATTTTATTTTTGTTTATATACTACGAAATTCTCACGCTTAATTTTTTAAGGTTACTATATCAATCAGAACAATATTTTCATTTATTATTAACCCCCATTATTTACAATAAATGTCATAATATATTAATAAAAATCTCATACGCACCAGAACCACAGATATGACCATTTCTCAATTTTGGCGTTGCAATCACCTGCAAGGTCCAAGATATCGATGGATTTGAATGGGATGGATCTTAAAATGTATAGGTATTACATGTAATTTCGGGCTACACAGTTGTACGTTTTAAATTTATTTGAGTAAATAATTATTTTATGCCAAAAATTCCTGATAACACCAAAACTTAGAATTTCGAAGCAGTTTTTGAATACCTACATTTTGAGACCAATCCCATTCAAATCCATTGATATTTTAGACCTTGCAGTTGACCGCAACGTCAAAACTCAGATATCCGTATCTAACGAAATTTTTATTCAGATGAAATTTTAAAGTAAATTTATTGTACTTTCAATGTATTATTTTTATATATTTTTAATAGTTTAAATTTCTTTATTTTAGGTCAGTATTTAAAGACAAATTTAAAGGTGCCGGACCACCTTGAGCGATTTTTTTTAGCAAATGATGAGAAAGAAGTCTAAATGTAGTCTGTGGTACATTTTCTTATGCCCGGCATTTACGTTCAGAAGTGCAGTAATGTCCGTATAATTGATAAACAAATAAATAACTAATAATAACGGACTATAAAGCTATAAAGCTACTTCGCACTAACAAAAAATTAATTGCAAATCCACCAGTTCCAAAGTGGGTATATCATTACACAGAACGAATAACTCGTCGGTTTCCGATCACGTATCACCAGCACGTAAGCTCAAAACTATTAGAGGCACCGCTTGAAGAAAAAAAAAAAAAAAAACGCTGCGCCATTCAATACCGAAACAAAGGCCTTAACGCTCGAGATTAAAAAAAAGCGAAGCGGTTTTAGGTGGTGTACACCTCACGATCGCAGCCATAAAACACACGTCCCGCCAGCCGAGAATCCGGCGGGCGGCGCGACGTTAGAAAACGAGTCACGCACGCGCATTCGCTGATCCCCTCGCCCCCTCCCTCGCGCCGTCAATAAACAACTTAATACGAATGGCCGCATCTTCGGCCGCGGTGCAAACAATAATTAAGGATCGCGAGAACAATTGAATACAATCCCGGAGAAATATCGAATTTATTAATATCCGTATTCCCAGCGGCGGATTCCTCCTTATACACAGGCCGACGCCGCGTCCATAAGACACCCCCTCCGATGGCGCCTCGCCCTACGCGCGTTGCATGTAATTACAAGGCCGCGCGCATACGCACGAGAAAAAAAGAGTGAAGGTGGCCAAGATGAAGCCGCGCGATAGAAGGGACGGCCGACTTTGACTCGCGGATGTGCAAACGGCTATCCGCGTGATTTCCACGTCGCGTGGGCGGTGCGATCCCCAAGGATGCTGCGCGCATGCGTCTCGTGGCCGCCTGACGTGCGCACGCGCGCGCAACGCGTCTTAAAAGTAAGAGATCGCGCCCGAGGACGCGGAACGGCCGGGATACGCTCGGAACGCCGTGTATGACCGGTTGCGATTAATCACCGATCGCGAGGGGGCCGGGTAAAGCTCATTAAAACGATCGCGGGGATAACTGGTGAGGTGCGTTTGTGTACGCCGCGACGACCGCGCGTTTGCGTCTTAATAACGCCGCGGTGGGTGGAAAAAAATTTAATGATGAGAAATCACTTTTTAATTGTTACTGCCCTTTCGTTGACTAATGGGCGGTTTTTTTTTTGTTTTATTCTGGAAATTTTATTGCTTGGCGAAAAAACATTGCGTGGGTGGATTTGGAGTGTATTTTTATTTTTTTTTTTATTTTTTAGATAGATATTTATTTAAACCGACGTAGAGCTCGGGACCCAAAAAAGCCGATACAGCACAGAATAGTATATTACGACACGGGTGCGGAAAGTGAGTATATTATAACTCGTGCGACGGTTTTCCAAAAGTCGCAAGAGCTGAATATTATCACTTACGCGCCGTGAGACAACAATAACATTAACGCATTATTTCACATGGTGTCGTAAACCCACGATAGAACCACGGTTAAAAATGGTGCCAACGGTGGGATTCGAACCCGAAACCACAGCGAGAAAAAAGTGCCACGTTCCGGAATCGAAGCCCTACAAATAGCACATTATAGCATGGGTGGAAGATGATTATTTAAGTCGCACGAGCTGAATAATCACTTACGCACCAGTTTCGTAAGATATTTTAGAGCACGAGAACCGAAAATTGGCATTAAAGTGGCCTTTTTGAGGTTAGAGTGCTCTAAAAACGATTTTCGCTGCAGTCACTCAAGAGCTCAAAATGTTAACATTGCAAAGAAGGGTTATACAATTAAAAAAGAAAAAGAAAAACTTAAACTAAAATAATTTAACTTTAGATTACGAGTTTAAAAACTAAAAAAGGACACTGAAGTACATAGTATTTACTTTTGTGCAGTGATATCTAAAATATATTTTTCAGAGCTTCAGAAATTCTCCAAATCAACTTTCCTCTCTTAAAAAAGGATGACAGGTAAGGATATTGCGAAGTATTTTAAAAAGTGACTTGATTGACTCACGGGCATATCCGATTAAATGTCATCTAAATTTAAAAATCTAACCTCAAAAATACGATTTTACTGGTATCCTCATAAAGTCCACTTTAAAACTATTGAAATAACTTTATAGGTGTCTCGAAATACCCAACTTTCCCCGATTCATACTTAGATAACATCTACACCATACGAGGAAGTAAAGCAACAATTTCACAAATTATGTAGAAACTATATGTGCATTCGAGAGAATAGATAATTCACACTTCAATTTATTATTATACAAAGGTGATCGTATATGCTGCAAACCTCTAAATTGCACCAGGGAGCGGAACATTCCAACGTCGCGCAATAGAAACATTCACACTCGATGCCCTTTAATGTAAAAAGATGGTCTTTTTTTAAGCGATCATGAGACCGTCTCTTGAACCGTTATGTGACAATTAGGACAATCCAAGCACAAAATGTGACGGCGTCAGAAAAACTGGAGTGATATTGTGATGGTCCATGGACCATTCTAAAATTCGTGATGCAGTCGCTTTAGGCCCTTCACACGCTCAAGAAATAAGAGCCGAGAAATAAGAAATTACATTGTTTGTATTGAATTCTCGTTTACACAAATTCGCCTTGTTAATATCCAAGTAGCGCCATTTTGGTGGTCGTAACCAGAAGCTTAGGTAATGGGTTAATTGTGATAAGGAGCATTGTAAACATGGGTAGTGAAAATTATTTAGTTCAATTTAGCAGTACCTATTTTAGAGTAGTCGGACCAGGTATTCGGTGCTATTAAAAGAAGGAGAAAGAGTGTACAAGGCTAATCACATTCTTTCTTTGTTTTTTCGGCGCCACTTGGACTATTAACAAGGCGAATATTCAATCTAATTTCTTATTTCTCGGCTCTTATTTCTCGAGCGTGTAAAGGGCCTTAGTTGACTGACGTGTCGCGGACGACTTGAACCTCAAAATGAGGTTAGTCCGTTCTAATCGCTAGAGAGTGGAATGAAGACGAAGGAAGCCCAAGTCGGAACAGTAGCCAGAAAGAGAGAGAGAGTCGCACAGGAGGAAGAGAAGTATAAAGAGATGCTCGGATGGTCACAGGGCGGATGGATAAATTCAGCGTGAAATGAGTCTCTCGCGACGCGTGCGATAGCGTCGCGAATGTCTCCCACTCCATTCTTCTCTCTCTGTTTCTCTCCTCTTCCTATCCGCGCCTCCGGCGGTTTATGCACCGGAGGGGCCCCCGAGAGGACTGGAGCTGCCGCCGCTGCTGGAGGAGCGACAAACGGAGGGTGGAATGTCACCCATTAACATTCCCATAAAACCACCGCAGCCGTGTAAACACAGAGCGCGCGCGAGCACACGCTTTGGCTGTATATATAACCTCCAAGCCCTTCCTCCTTCTTCTCCTTCTCCTCCTTCTCCCTCGGGCCCAGGAACAAAGAAGCGACGGAGAGGACGACGCGAACCGCGGGGAATGAGGAAAAGGCGCGAGGCTGAGGGGAGAGGGGGGGGGGGGAGGGGGCGACCGGGCGGCAGGCGTGGGAGAAGACGATGAAAATGTTTATGCCTGTGTGAGTGCGGACTGCAGGGCCCAAGAGGAAATAGAATGGATAATGGAGAAAAATGTTTGCATAGCGGTATTATTATTCTTGTTGGCTGTAATTGGCTTTTCGCGCGCCCAACTACACGCCCGTTTCCAGCCGCCGACCTCTCAAGTTTCTCCTGTCGCTTTTTATTACGGGCTCGCTTTATATTAACCTTCATATTTGTTTGTTACTCGAGCGCGCTAGGAGCTTTTGTTGAATTTAGGTTAATTGTGATGCAACCTTATTTTATGAAAGATAGTAAGTCGTTTCTGACTCTCTGCGGTTGTAATTATTATTATTATTATTTTTATAAAAGGTAATCTGGTGAAAAAGTTAAGCATTTTCTGGCCAGGAAATAGCTAATATTTTTTAATATTCTGACTGACGTCAGCTTAATTGTCTGCTTATATGAAATATTGACAAAACAAAGATGTAGGGCAGAGGTGGCTTAGTCGGTAATAAGCTCCGAACTCATAATTGGAAGGTCCCAAGTTCAAGTCCTACCTTCTGCCGAATTGACTTTTGGTCTTTAATGCATGTATCATCTGCAGGGATGGAATCGGAGTGGAGCAAACTCGGCCCCCAGTGGCTAACTTCTGAGCGCGCGATAATGTAAGTATATCTATATATACTTATAGATATATAGATATATTTATATTATTTCTCCTCTGGCGCGCTCTGAAGTTAGCCACTGGGGGCCGAGTTTGCTCCACTCCGATTCCATCCCTGATCATCTGTCGAAGAAAACAAAACACTGTCAACTTGGCAGTAAAATGAAGTTTGCCGTACGCTCTGACGTCACTTTGCTCCACTAGTGGCGCAAAGTGGACTTTACCGCACTAGTAACCTCTCCTCGGTAAAATTGAACTTTTGTCAGATGGCGCATGCATTGAAAAGTTACAAATACATGGCTGGGGGCCTCGGTGGTCTAGTGGTCAAGGCGCTTAGCTACTAAATCAACGCGGTCCAAGTGGACCCACGGTTCGAATCCCGGTCGGTGCGGTTTTTTCGCATAAATGTGAGGACCGTATACGATCATCTTTCTTATCTGAGTCTGCGCTGTGTATGTGTATGTTATCCTGAATTTGTGTCTTAAGCGTTGATTTGAGTTAAAAATGTGTGAATTGTGTTAAAAACCCTGTAGAATTATGGACCTAGAATAAGAATGCGGACCTAGAAAAAAATATACATGGCTGCGGGGAAAAAAGTTATAATAACTAATTCTTATTCTATTAACCATAAAAGATACTTTATTTTCCACCGGGCCACGTTTCCGTGAGAAACTTATCTCAGGCGGTGGGGGGAGGGTACGTTATAAGGAAAACGCGGCGATAGCTCAGCACTCCTCCGCTTCGGCGGAAGATTTAAAAGATTTAAAAGAGGAAGAGGGAGCAAAAGGGCCGGCTGACGGAATGGGGAAAGACAGGGGGGAGACGCCGGCGCCGCGCGTTAGAAGCTTGCATTTTCGAAACGATCTATCGCTCGTCGCGGCATCTCCCCCGGTTTATAGCAGGCCGACCAGAGGGGGTGGGGAGAGGGGGGACTCCGTCATCGTGACTACCGCGGCGAGGCATAAATTGCACGAGCGGTCCCTCGCTCTCGCGATTGTTCTCGCGCGCGCGCAGATGAAATCGTTAGATACCAGGCGGCGGCAGCGACCGAGCCTAATGCCCCTGCACCGCGGAAGGCGAGGAGGAGAAGGTGACAGGCTCTCGCGGGATCCCCGGGGAGTATCGGATTTCGTCTCCCGCCGCGACCGAGAGCAGAGAAATTTGCGGTCACCAGAGAGTGCGAGAGAGCGAGAGAGAGAGAGAGAGAGTGTGAGAGAGAGTGAGAGAGCATGAGGGAGAGAAACTGGACGGATGGATCGGCGTGGGCGAGCCGCGGGATAGGCGCGCGATTACGCAATTTCATAGGCCCATTTGCCTTCTTTTTCGCCGGAATTTACTTTATGACGCTTTTTATTTTCGACGATGGTGAGGCTTCGCCCGATCTCTCTCCATTCAGCTACGCAACGCGCAATTGTAGGTGTGGTTGCGACATGCGACTCAATCGAAAAATGCGGTTGAATTTAAATAACATGCTATTTCTTATGGTTAGATTAACCGGGAGCTTTTTATTTTCCATGGTATTTTCTGTACGCGGTTATTTAAGATTCGTGAATTTTGGAATTTTCACCTATTAAATAGCGCTTTTTCGAGGCTTTTCCATTGAGAAGAGGTCATTACCATGTCATCAACACTTTCAGAGAGGATTTTGAACAGGCGGAATTCCACTGCTCACAAGACGAGAAACAAAGTGCGAAATTTTCGCAAATGTACAATTTATTCTTAACTCCTTATTATTCAACACTCAATATTTCATTCGTTTGTAATGGAATGACCACGAAAACGCTCAAACTGGAACGAAGCGTTTTGAGCATCGGTGACACTTTAAATAAGCGGCTGATTTATTTAAATAAAATAGTTTATAGGTCGACGGTACAAAGTGTATGTAAATGATACTTATTTGACGGCAACCTGTAAATCCTTCGAGGTTATACGACCGAAAGTGAAATACAAATGACCAAAACAGGTACCCCAGGCTACTTCAGTTGCGCCCGTGTAGTAGACTCTGAAATTTATCGGGCGATAAATACATCGACATGGTGGGAGTGAGAGAGGGGGAATCCTCTTCGTTTGCTCGCTGCGCGTCTTTCTCTCTCTCTTTCTGTATATACGTGTGTGTGTGTGTGTGTGTGTGTGTGTGTGTGTGTGTGTGTGTGTGTGTGTGTGTGTGTGTGTGTGTGTGTGT
>JAWWEN010009359.1:0-25276 GCA_035582955.1 Sycophila texana | reverse complement strand
AAATTACGTAACAAAAATACATACCAAAAATACTATACTAATTCGAACGCTTTGTTACATACCAAATTACCTACTTTCATTACGTAGTTTTATTACGTACCAAAATTACGTAATAAAATTAGGTATTTATTTTCAATAGGGTGTGCGATATATATAGGTATATACAGCACTTGAAATTTAAAAATCTGAACAATTAAAAATATCTCTTCACGCCGATGTCCACATATGTGGACAATAATTGTTTAGTATAAATTGTTATATTATGATTATTATACATTCAAAATTTTTGAAAAATTTTTTATTAGTATTTTATGCATTAAGAAATGTGCAGATACTAACAAATTATTTGAAAAATTGTTTTTTTAGCCATAATTTAAAAAATATAAAAATTTTGATATTCATTTTTTTGCATTTTTGAAACATATAGTAACTTCCTACATTAAAAAAAATGCATTATATGACTTGCAATTGGTCTCCGGTCAGAGGAGGTTAATATAATAGACTTTGGTTACAATTTACTGATTCATTTAGCTGCTCATACATTTTTAGAAAACCTATGTTTCCTTCGGTTGTACCATTTGAATACTGGCGAGTTTTGTAACAGTGAGTGGTTAGAGTATCTAGTTTTCTCTTTCATACTACTGCAGAAATGGAACTGCATACCCGTAAGCTCGCAAATTGAAACTGTTACGCCGTATAGAGCGAATTTCCCCTTTGATTAGTAGAGATTACATTGATTTTGAATAAGAAATTTTCCATTAGGTCGGCGCCAAAATTTGAGACTTAACGGAGTTCAATGAAGCAATTTCCGCAAACTGAAGATTTAAAAAGGTCGTAGCTAAGAGATGAGATCTTTATTGGCAACCTTTTATGGAAAACCATGAGAGAGTAAAATAAACGTCGTCAACGAGGAATTCGGTCGGCAGCCTTGGGACAGTCAGAGAGGCGGCGGTGCAGCGAATCCGTAGGGGCAAAGTGCACTCGACAGTTTCCAGGCACTTAGAGCCAGGGTACTCCGGGTCTGAATCGGCGGGGGCGCGCGCGCGATGAGATTCATAGGCTGGAGCGAGCGACAAAGAGCGTCGAATTGCAGAGGGAAGCAGCGCGTGCGAATCAAAGCGAGTAGCCTAGAACGAGCGAACGGAAGAAGAAGCGGGGGCAGGGGCCAAAGGGTAGTCATGTGCATCGACGAGCGATGGCACAATGCGACGCGACAACAATGGGTGCCGCACGGGGGCGCGATGATAATGGATCAAACGATCGGCCTGTCGCCCTTGGGGGTACTCGGAGCCTCTGGCCGTTGCAGCTGGCTTGGACCATTTCCCGTCCTTTGATACTCCTCGCGCTGCTCCTCTTTTTGCGCGAGGATTAATGCGCGCGCGAGTCAAGTGTCACGCCGTCGTACGAATAGGTGCGGGAGGTCTTAATTTAGCATCGGCGCGAACCGAGCCACTTCCTCCTCGGCTTCTTCCTCCCCCTACCTCCTCTGCTGAGACTTCAAAAGTAGTCGTCCACTAAAATAGACGAGTGTTTTCATAAGGCGCGGTAATTGTGGATTTATCGGGGGACATTCCAGCCAGCTATTAAACATTGGCCGCTGGTCCTTCAATTAGAGCTTCGGTAGACCGGCCAATGATCGTTGACGTTTGATCAGTACAAAGCGTCGGTGCAGATGTCGGGGAGATAACCAAAACCGTTTGATACCACGTGCTCGGTGATTAAGGCACGAATTGCAGCACTGATCGTAGCTAGGGTACAGATATTGTCCACCGCTACGGCATCATCCTTTCATTCATTGTGATACCAAAGCTACCGACACTTGCTTATCCCAGCGATTTGCTTATATCTTTTTTCACTTCCCCGCAAACTACAATTCTCTCGACCCTTTAAATCCTCTTGCGCTCGTTTCTCTCTCTCGTCGCTTTTTTTCTCCCTCTGCGCGAGCCCTTTCTCTCTTTCGCTCTCGCTGTCCCTCGGCGGCAAACTTTCGACTTACGTGCTCTTTTGCTTAAGCGGCCTAGTCGTGCCTTTCTTTTTGATCTTTATGAATAGACGGCAATTGGGTTGATTTTACGCGGCAACGGAATAGTTTGATTATGCGTTTTTATTTTTTGCTACCCTGAAATTCTGCAGTGCCTTGGAGTTTAGTCAAAGTACTCGAATTTCAGATTGTTTTGAATTATTAGGTTTTAAAGTTTGATATTTGGTGTAAAACTTTTAAATGCTGGGTATAATCAAAGATAAAGTGAATATTCCAAAAATATTTTCAGTATGTAGTGAACGTTACTTGATTTTAAATCGAGACAAATAAATAGCTCTAGCTTCAATATTTGAAAAATCAGTTAATGAATTCGCAATTAAAACCATTTGACTTCGAACGCCACTAACCGTACACAGGCGAATACAAGTGTATTTAAATTTATGACCAAAATGGTTGAAGTTTAATAGCATGGCGCCAGAACACACATTCAGTTCTTTACGATTCATATAAAGGTGTTCTTTGGTATCAAACCACGACGATCGCCTTCGGGGGAAATATTGGAAAACTTTTGTTGACTCAACCGCCACCTGGCCCTTGTCTACTTCAGTTATTTACCGGTCCCCGACGCGATCGGCCGAATAAACACTTACTCCCGGTAATTCTCACGTCCCTCTGCTGCGTCAAAGCCGGCGTCGTATTTATTTTTTCACCAGCCGAGCGAATTTCGTCTGGCATTCTCGCGCTCAAAAGTAACTTCATAAAGCGTCAAACGCACCGCGAGGGCACAAACTTATATCCGTGAATGAGAAAAAAAGGATGAGGGAATAAAAGCCGACGGAGGCTTTTCCGCGGCGTGAAAATCGCGACGTGCCTCGTCAAAGGGAGTCGCTACTTTGCCAGTGTTTTTTCTTCACCGCCGTGGTTCAAACAATTTTCCGGACACGTTCCCGCCCTTCCCTGTCCCGTCCACGAAGATAGGAAGATGCATCAGAACTGTTTTATGAAACCGCGCCGGCTGCACAAAGCCTACGTCGCCTTGAGAGGATGGGGAGGTGCATGGGGCAAGGATAATACCATTAAGGCTTAAAGAGGCCTTAACCTAACCGTTAGTTTATTGGCGTGAAGGAGTAGCCAAGCGTTGCCTACATCAAAGGCCACCGACCGTGCGTTCGAGTCCCGCTTATATACGTCCCTCTCTCAACGGCTCCCTACACGTTTCGCTTAATTTTTATCTCTCTCTCTCTCTCTCTCTCTCTCTCTCTCTCAATTCATCTAATACACGTTGCCTATGAGAACTTCTCAGCTTTTTGCGGTAGACTGCTTCTTCTGCAACGATCAATCGTTTTTCTAGTTTATTGAATACTGCGGTGATGCGTAAAGCCAACTCTTTTTGCAAATTAATTCACTCGCCTTATTTTAAGTGATACAAAATTATGACGCAAGCAGAAATTTTTCTTTTCTTTCCCTTTTTTTTAGAAAGGCGCAAGAGTTTGGAAAGGAGCGGATTGTTTGATTTCTCGGAGCGCGACCGAATGATGCGATCCGAAAGGGGAAGAATGAAGGAACAAAATGCTACCAGTCGGACGTAGAAAGAAAGAGAGAGGTAGACCCTCGACAGGGACGGAAAAAGATACGACAAGCCGACACAGAAAGAGAATGGCGGAGGAATGATGAGAGAGAAAAAAGAAAGATGAAAAATAAAATACGATGTTTCAGTCGCAACGTGTACGTTAGAAGCGTCGAAGTCCATGGAAAATGCAGCGATGCCTCACGAATTCTTTCTCCCCTTCTCTAATCATGATATAAATTAAAGCAGTGATACAATCGTCCACACATCAAAGAAAACTCCGGCGTTTGTTTACGCGAGCAAGAGTTAAAAGCACGAATTTTTAAAAGAACAACACGCTCGAAAACAAAGGCCATGCGTACCGGGAAGTTTGTATTGTCGCAACCAATTCGTGAGAAATCATGATCGTAACCACGGATTCTGGGCGAGCGTCTGTCTGCATGAACGTCGACAGAAGTTGTATTTTATCATATTTTTAAACTGCGCAATCCGAAGAAACGCCGCGTTAATCTAAACCACATGGTTGTGTGGTTGTGAGGGAGTCTCGCTTAGTCGACGACGCCTCTGTAACCTTTCTTTCGCGATTCCGGAGGATTAAGCTTTTCCAGACCTTACGTATGTTAGTAGACATGTGGTTTTGCCTGAAGGGGTAATTTTTAGGTTCTATGTTTGTATTGTACGAGGTATCCGGTTCAAGTTCAAGAGCTCGTCGTTAGTGGCGACTACGTAGATGCATTCACGAGATAAACTTCATTGATCAGTGGAGTTTACGCTTGGATTAATCCATTCACTTGGCAATCTTTTAGTGGGTTCATGAATTATTTAATGCCACAAGAAAATTGCTTGTTTTTGTATAGGCGTTAATCATCGTTATGCAATAAAGGTGTATATCAATCATTGAAGTTTATGTACTCATGAGTCCCATAATTTTGTCTTTTATTAGTGCTGTTTGTTTTGTTCGTTTTCTGTTTACAGTGAACTTCTGATATCCAAAAATAAAATCTGTCAGTGTAAGATAATGTTATCATTTGCTGATTTTATATTCTAATGTGGTTTCTGGGTATTATTTTCGAAGATTGCCGATATTGATTTCTTATTAGCTTATTATTTACATTAAGGTTTCACAAATAGAAAAGCATAAACGGTATGAGAAATTCTTTAAGAAAAACAACATCACTACAATGACAGACACTTTAAACATTATGAAGTTCCTGGTGCACGTACTAATTAACACTTCAAAATCTATTACTACTTAAAAGCAAAGCTAATAACAAAAGAAAGTAACATTAATTTCTCAGGATGCAGAGTCAGTGCATCCATGAGATTTGACTGCTTGGCTGCAGTAGCGGCATCGCACAAATCATGCCCGGCGAGGCTCATTTAGTGGCGGCGTCGCCTAGCTCATCCCCCAAACGAGGCGGCTTTGCTCGGCTCAAAGCTAAGCGAGCCAGAAGAGCTCGGGGGGATAATGCTCGCACGACCTTTTCAAGTGAGGTTATGAATATTACGAGCCCCACTGTAGCCGCTCGATATCCACGTACGGGGAAGGCTGCCTCAACGGTAGGTAATACTCACCCTCTCAATGCTTTCCAAAGGCACCAGTTAACACCCACCAGCTCTATCCTTCAGGGACGGCAGGCATTCTTGAACACTCGGGCGAGCTCGTCCAGGTTGCCTTCCCGAACGCTTCGTACTTCTACATCCATGTCCAGTGCAGCCGCTCCCCTGGCAGCGACCTCGCGAGGTCCTCATCAACAGCTATCGCCTCTGTTCTCCTCGCAGGCGCCACTAGACTCGCGGCGTTCGCTCGCGCATATACACTCGCGGCGCGGCTTCTTCTGCGAATCGTGCAGCCGTTGTTTTCCTTCTGCGAAGCGGCGTCTGCGGCACGTGCAACGCCAGCCGCTCTCTTCCCGGGCGGAGATAAGGCACCAACAGCGGTTTCAGCGTCGGCGTTCACTGAGAGGGCGCAACGGCGGCCTATCCTCAGCCGCTCGGCTGCTGCTGCTCCTTCTTCCCGCTGTGGCTGCAAGTGGCAAGGCCGTGCGCCGAAAGAGCGACGACTCCACGCATTCCGCGGACGATCCCGTCACACTCGTACACGCCGACTCACGCACGCACTCACGAGCCAGCCGTGTAGCTCCAGCCGCGCGCAGCAATATATGACCCTCCCGGAGACGACGCTGGCGGAGGTTCGACTGCGTGTTCTTTTGAGTGAGATAGCGCGAGCTCGCGCCCGCCCGAGCGACCGACGAGCAGCAGCGAGCGCGGACCAGCGACCTCCCGTGGCCGCTGCGCCGAACTCGCTTTAAGTCACTCTCCTCCTCTCTCCTCCTCCCCCTCCTCGCGGCCCGCGCCGCGGCCGTTGTCGCCGCGCGTCGGCGGCTAGTGCTAAAAGGTTAGGCACCCAGACACGGCCAATCGACAATCCCGAGGCACCCGCTTCTTTCTACTCCCGCGAGATGTTTACTTCTTTCTCTGGGACGCGAATCCTCTGTTCTGATCCCTGAAGCACCTGGTTCTATCGGAACCTTTTGAATGTTTTCAGACAAGTCTACGAGACTAATTGCTTTGGAAGTGTAATATTTTGTCTCTTAACTGAAGCAATTTAACTCCTTTTTTTACAATTATGCAGTAATTTAGAAATTGTAATTACATTTCAAGTACAGTATTAATTGATGTCAATATATGTAATTAAATTCTTAATTTTGTTTACAGGTATGCTTAACAACCGTTTGGTTCTTTGACTGAAATTCACAAACACCTAAAATATAATAATACTATGTTGACTAATTACATTACCATCGAACTTGTTTATACACAACACAAAAATCTTCAATGAATTAAATACTGGATGTATGACATTATTACTAACCACATATTTTGAATTTAATTAAAGAGGACTAAAGAAGTATATTGATGTTATTACCATTATAAAAGGGGTTTGGCTTTAACGTCAAAATTAATAAATCAGTCATCGGCGGCATTATGTACTTGATTATGGTGAAAATACTCGAGACCCCCCTTCGAAGTCGCTCATACATCAATGGCTTTGAAAGGATTTTAAAACACATCTCTCCCTCTGAAGTATCAGCCCGGTAATAATCCTTGAATGTTTCATTCGCACGCTCGGTGAGTTGCAGACAATGAATGTGGGGGGTACCCATCGAGCCCACAGCATCACGAGCTTTCTGAGATATCACTTGACCATTGTAAAACGGATTAAATATCCCCGAGCGTTCGGAAGCGCTTCTTTGTGCAGCGAGATAAGCCCAAGATCTCCGCCCCTCGGCAAATTTTAAACCACCGTTCGCACCTAGGCGCGACGGCGCCTGGGGTGTCCGCCACCGGGACACACTTTGTGCGCCGGGACCGAGCCGTTTTCAACGGCCTGAGCGCCGATTATTTTGCGGCGAGGGGAACAGCTGAGTAGCGAAACGAGAAAAATTCCGCCCCTTCGGCTACACCTTTTGATCCTTGCCTCTCGAGTTTCTCTTTCTTTCTCGCTCTTCCGCTCATCCCGCCACCACGCATAAGAACTTATAACTAGCAGCTGTAAACCTACTTTTAAACGCCTATATTATATGACAAATACCATATTAGAATTTGTAGTATTAAAAAACAGTAAATTATGAGATTTTATAACTTCGAAATGCAAATTGCCTTTCCAATAAAATATTTCTTAATTTGCTTGGTTCTTCGATGCTGTTTATTTAGTTCATTCAATATCAAATTTATTAAAAATTTATTCTGTATTAGGAACCAGTAAAAGAATATTAATTATTTCAAGATCAGTAGGCGTTATCTCTTTCTTAAATAAACGCGAAAAACCGAGTATTCTGTAAAATAAAAATATTCAATCAATCATTTGATTAAGTACAATTTTATTAAAAAAAAAAAAAAAAAAATTATAAACCTTTAATTTAAAAAAATCTTACACAACATCTGTCCAGAATCATTAAAAGCTATAAATCAATTTTTGACAGCAAATGATGTCATTATTGAAAGGCCGGTCGGACCGAAGAACGAATAAAAAAAAGGCTCAGCGAATAACCAGTAGCATCCATTTTCGAAAATGAAAGCGATCCCCGCTCAGTTCTGGGGCGTCTCGTGCGTCCCCTCCCCGCCTGCGCGACTCGCGCACCTTGACTTCGCTTGAGTGTTCGCGAGCGCGGATCCCCTTTGATCCTCGCCGCTCGTGCGGCCTTTGATCTCTTCCGCGACTACCGCGCGGAGCTCGCTCACACACACGCGCGCGCTCACTCGACCCGTCCTCCAGGCAATCCTCGAATCAGTGTGAACAGGCCGGCGTCTAATAAAACGATCCTCAAAGACCCCCTCGGCGGCGGTTGTTTGCGCGCCAACGGTTTTTCTTTTGCCTCGGCCGCTAAAGCGACGACTCAGGGAGCTCGGCCTTTATCTCGCGACCCCCTTCTTGGCGCCTCGCGGAAAAGCCGGCTGCCGGCGCGCATCTTACGGCTGAATGGCGCTCGCGAAGCTATCCCCCCGCCCCGCCCCCTCACCCGCCGCACTACAACTCGCCCACTTCATTTCGAATTTCGCGCCTCGCGCCAGACACAATCGCGAGTTTATTCGTTTCGACGCGCGAGAATGCCAGCTGTCGCCTTTGATCTGCAACGCCTGCGTCACGATATTTTTTCCCTCGTTTGTCGAGTCTTGGTGTTATGTCATTAAGATTTAAAATAGGCCGGTTAAATCGGGCTGCGTGGGATCAAAAGTTACTTGTTAACGTTTTATTTGTTTGATGTGGACAGTTGACGAATTTTTTTTTTCTTGTATGATAAACAACTCTAAATTCTTTAATCTGACTCATAATTTTGCAGTTGTTAAGAAAAAACCGACAAAATCGGAGAGAATTGCTTTTTTTTTTTAACAAGAAAAATTTGAAGCGATATCTTGTAATAATTTATTTTTTAACCTACCGAAATTTATACAGTGCAATTGATTTAAACACAGATATAGTATAATCACCCAGAAAAATGAAGAAATTAGCAATAAAACTTAATTTTGCAAAAGCTGACTGTGGCTTACACTTGAAAATACCTACTGGAAGAGAAGTGACAGATTCTCTCAGAAGTCTGGCGCATAAAGGAGCCGGCCAGCAAGGCGCTTATGCACAAAAGAGGAGAATTTCGAAGACGCGCCTCCCCTTGAAAAAGGAAATTTCGAGCTCACGCGTGCACTTGACAAAGGGCGCTTCTTCAAAGTCGCGACGGCGGCAAGGAGCGCAAGCTGCCCTGAAAAGCCGTCGCCACGTCTTTTGGTGAATTGGCTGCGTTGCGAAAAATCTCTCGAGGCCTCGTGCATCACTTAAACTAGGAATGTCCGCGAGGCGTACCTACTTCGCAGAATCTGACCGTATTACCTAATTGTTATATAAAGGTACAATAAATAAATAAAATAAAATAAAACAATAAGTTGCAAAATAGAGCCAGGCTTATGACACCTATATTATTAATAGTAAATCGGACAGTGTGCAATAAAAAAAAGTTTCAATATTTAAAAAGAATTTTTTTTTTTCAATTAAATATGTTTACCTTATTAAAATTATTCCTGATAATTGTTTTACTATATTTGTTTAACGAAATAAAAAATTTATATTTCACTAAACATATGTTAAATATTTTCTAAAGATTTTTATTTCAAATATTTATGCAAGTATCTCTAACATCGTAAAATAAATCTCCTAAGCAAAAAATAATGAAAATCACTAAATCAGCACTTTCATCCTGAAATATTTAAAATACAATTCTCGGTGGTTTCTGAAAAGGAAGAAACGCTTATTATAAAGTCACATTTCATGAATAAGCAAAATGAACAAATAATAAGTTCCCAAATATTGTCTGTAACGCGTACAGTGGACCTCACACATTCAAGCTTGACTGACTCGGCGAAATCGTTCGAAAGCGCGCCTCGATATCAAAGCCCTTGGGGGCGTCGGTTGAAGGAAAACGCTGGCTCGCGCCCCCAGGGCCAGTCCCGGGAGACGCGCGCTCTCCCGGAAAAATGCATCTGCTTCGATATCCGCCGCCCTGGGGGAGTTTTGCAGGCGCGCTTCTGCGATTAAATCGAACCAAGCGTCAAATGATGGTTCGGTGATTTTCTATTTGTATGGAGCATAAAGATTTGAGTTATGCGTGGCCGCCGTCTGCGTGACTTCGGTCTCTTGAAAAGGATCAAATAGAAATTTTATTTAGTAAGAAATATAACGGAACTATATCTTAAATAATCAGGAATTTAATTTTTAATTAAAAAAGTTTCTAATACGGGCGATAACCTCACACGAGCCGGAAATCACTTTCACTAATCGCACTTGAATTGAATGATAATTTACAGTACAACATGTAAAAACGTCGATTTATTTTAAGCATACGTGCGATAAACGGACGTTTTTCGCTCGTGCTATAAAAGTATTTAATTTATATAAACTATAATAATATTTGTATAGTTTTACAACATTTTAATAAAAATCTGTAACAAATATTATTAGAAAATACGTAATATTCTTAATATAAGTTTTTAAGACTTTTAAGTATTTACGTAAATTCAAATTTCCCGCCACAAGAACTTGCGTTGGTAGTAAAAGAAACTGCATTACCAACTAACACTCACGTTGTTTTTCGCTCCTCGAACAAAGTGCTTGCGCAGTGTTTTTCATGCTCGAAGTTTTTTATTGATATTTTATTATTTTAACGGAGTGCTGATTCAATAGATGTAAACTATTATAGTTTAACATTATATAAATAAACGAATGCTATTAAATAAATAATGAAGATCAGCGTATCACTGTCTTTTTTAACGATCTAACGTGTGCCTAACGTAGTCCCGAACATAACCTAGTATTACTATAGATTTTACAATGCTTCAAGGGTAAACATTTAATTTTTAAGAATTTACTGTCTATCAACACTTAATTTACTTAAAATATAATGTAGCATATTTTTACAGGTTTAAAAATGTATGTAAAGCTGGGCTCCGAGCTCAAGCTCAGTCAAAATATTCCAGTACCTCCAGTGTTTCAAGCACCTCAGTCAAATCTGAATGGAGAAAAAGAAGAAATATTATGTTTACTAATGAGCTTGAAAGGCAGAAAATTGAAGTTGGTCGAATTGAAAAGGTCACAGTCACGCTTCACCCTACTGACAAGTATGCTGAGCCTATAGAAATGAGTATGAACCAAAATTTGTCAACCCCGTTTGATTGTGCAAAACATATTTCTGAAGAAGCTTGTAAAACCAGTGCACTGGCATTAGTAGATAATGCTCCCTGGGATATGCACAGACCATTTGTCAAAGATTGTGATTTAAAGCTATTGACTATGCAAATGCCGAAAGAGTCACCAGCACTTAATTCAGCTTTTTGGAGAACGTGCTCATTCTTGCTGGGTGCTATGATCGATTCAGCTTTTAAAGATGATATTCCATTGTACCTTCACAGGTATAATTCTCTTTAATAATGTTTTTTTACTTTAAAAGAAATAGAGTTAGTTCATAAGATTTATCAATGTACATTTACTGAAAATGTATTTGCATAAATTAAAAAAGCTTATGTTAATCATTAAAAAGTAAAAATACATTTCAGTTTCCCATGGCCAAATGTAAAATCAGGCAGTTTTGTATATGATGTAGTTTTGGATTTGGAAGATTGGAAACCATCAAATGCAGAGCTGCTGGCAATGTCAGCACAGTTTGTGCAGCTCTCACGTCAAGAGCTTCCGGTGGAAAGACTTGAAGTATCTGAGGAATTGGCTTTAGATATGTTTCAAGACAACCCATATAAAAGCAAACAAATCCCGGACATCGCAAAGTCAAACGTCAATAACAAGTTCGTGATATTTTCTAAATTTTTTAAATTTTTGTTCTGACTATATTAAACATTAATTTGATTTGCAGGTTGACGCTTTACCGGGCGGGTGACCATATCGATATAAGTAAAGGACCAATGGTTGGCAACACAGGCATCATGGGACGTACAACGATCGCTTCAGTGCATAAAATTGAATCTGAGGAGACAGATCGCATGTACCGTTTTCAAGGAATTTCCTTACCAAGTGGCACTTACATAAATCACTTTGCCTTTGGCATACTGGAGACCCGAGCAAAGAAACTCAATAAGACTCACTTCATACCTCATAAGGATAGTCAGGATATGGACGAAACTAGCAGCATCGTCGCCCAAAACTTAGGATAATTGTTGTTAGCTCGTGCGACCCTTGTTACAATCTTGTAAATAAATTTTCAATTTTGAATAGCGAACTTCTTTTTACATTTATTGGATTATATTAAATTTTCTTTTATCATTAAATTTTTAATTGGTTTAAAAAAAAATGTTTTGTCAATCTTTTCGATTACAGTAAAAGATCAAAATAATCCAGACTTTGCTGTCAGTGTACAGAGACAAAAAAATTGAGTAACAGTTTATATTTATTAATAGGGAAGATTTATTTCCTGAAACAGTAATAGTACTATCAAGTAATGCTAAAAAATATTACTAAATAATATAAAGTCGCTTAAAAAATATAATAAAATCTCGTTGCATCCCAGTGATACAAAATTAAACGCACTTTTAAAAAAAAAGAACAAGAGCTTAATGCTTCGAGATTCAGATTCGTCATTAACTAAAATATCATACTGTTAAAATCTTGATAAAACGTAACAAAATTTATTCTTTTCTTTGTTCCTTTCTATATAAAAAAAAAAGTATAAATAAAAATATCGATAATATAACTATCATAAAACGATCTACCAAACGCCTCGGCAGCTTTACAAAATAAAAAGACTAGACTAGTAAAAAGAGTAAACTCTTTAAAAAAAAAAAAAGGAAGTGATGCGTTTAAGACGGAACTAGAGAACCAGTTCAGTGGAATCTCTCTTGCTCCTTCGCGGACTGCGCAGCTCCCAGACAAAGTTACTGGGTAGTTTGTTCGATACCGAGGCCGGGCAGAAAATGTTCAATTTCAGGTACAGGTCCGGCTGGTGATTGTTGCTCAGCAGCGATGCTTCCTCCAACTCGTCGAAATTCGTCATTGATCTTTTTTTTTTTGCAGGTTGAAAATGAACGTAACGCTGAAGTTGCCGAAGAAAAAATGCAGTTGAATAGAGGAACGCATACCTGACGGTTAGAGGGGCGAATTCAGGCGAACACTTGAGCTCGACGTTGACGACCAGGTCGTAGCTGGGCCTCTTCTCGGACGTGACTTTTCGTCTTCTGTCGCGCGCACGCGCCAAATTCATCCTCCACATGTCGACCACTTTGCACTCGTACGCGGACTCGTTCATGTTGCCGTAGTAAAAGAAATACTTTCCGCCGTATTCCCCATAGCCTGTAAATCCCCGATTAGAATAAATAATGTAACGAATGAAACGATTAAGCACAAAATACCATTAAGCAATATTTTAAAGGAAAACTCAATTTTTTTTTAAGCTTGAAAGATGTAAAACTTTTAGCAGAAAGTATGTGACGATAAAAAAAATTGCATTACCAATTTTATGTGAAATTAGGCAGGGAAAGGTAAATTTTGTTGCAGTATAAATAAACAATAAACTAAAGTTTAGTCTAAACAATAAACTAAACCATTTCCATTCTGTAAAAGATTGGATAAGTGAAAGCTTTGTATTATGAGTTATGTAATTTTTGCAAAAAAGCTCTGTAAATTTTGTAGAAAAACTCTAAATTTTTTTTAAAACTTGTATGTTAATTTTGTAAATAAGCTCTTTAATTTTTGCAGAAAAGCTCTGCATCTTTTGCAAAAACGCTGTGTATATTTTGTAGAAAAGCTCTGTAACTTTTGTAAAAAGAACTTCTTAGTTATTCCAGATTTGATAATACAAAACTTTCAACTGCAGTCAATTGTCTAAAAAAAATTGTAATGATTTTAATAATAATTTCTAATGCTGCGCACGTACTTTAATGTCCGATCTTTTCTTTGTTTTTTCTCATACACTGAGAGAAGTTTCTACGTCGCAAAGCTTCGCAACTCGGAGAAAATTTAACATCATTTTGTCCAAATTGATATCCATAAAAATTTGATTTTTTTCGTATTTACAGTATGAAAAACTTCCGACAAAATGAACAGAGCAGCCGCCACACCTGAGTACGTGGACCACGAGGGTGACTTGGGCCGATTCGCCTGGGTGCCGTCGCGCATGAGGAGCTCGCGCTCGTAGTGGAGTCGCTCAAGATGGTGCTCGTTGACGCTGCCGACGAGGCGGCGCAGCCTCAGATACATGAATCGCTGCTGGTCGAACCAGCTGTCCTCCTCCTGACTGTTGCCGGGCATCGTCAGGCACGTGAACCAGGAGCGCTGCATGACGTAGCGCAGTCTCATGCTCACCGACGGCGTCCTGCCGTGGCGGCCCGCCGACATCCGGAAGCTCAGCACCTCGCGTCCGCACAGCAGGCAGTCCAGCAGGTCCACCAGCTTGCAGCCCGACGCCATGGTGTTTTTACTGAATATTTTTTCGAGATTTCAGTAGAGCGACTTTTATTGTTGGTGCGAGTCACTCCATTACTTTTTCTTTTTCTTATACACCGATCTTTATAAGACATAGTTTTTATATAATTTTCAAGCATGAATTTCAAGATTTCATGTTTGTTTAATTTATTTAAAATAAATAAATAAACTGTTTCGTGATTAGATTTGAATGACTTGTGGCTTTTAATAAAATTCTTTGTTAATGTTAAAGAAAATATAGAAGACGGCGTTAGTAATGAAAAAAGTTTACTTAGGTTTTCGTCGGAAAAGAAAAGAAAAACGCTGGATTTAGCCGACAAAAAAATCACAATCTGTTAGTTTCCTCGCGACAAATGCATTTGAATTGAGCTTTTCTTCGCGCCAAAATTCCCACATGCGCTTTTCGTCGTTTGAATCTTGCGAAAGGGTTTTCCTTTCGAGAAATTTCACAAAATTTATATTATTTAAATTTTCTTCGGTGTAATCCAGAAAACGAGCTTTTTTGACAGAGACGAAGAAATAAAAACAATTTTTATATTAAAAGTGAATCCTTATATTCCAAGGG
The DNA here is from genome assembly GCA_035582955.1 of Sycophila texana. Lineage (NCBI taxonomy): Eukaryota > Metazoa > Arthropoda > Insecta > Hymenoptera > Eurytomidae > Sycophila > Sycophila texana. The sequence goes on along the minus strand of JAWWEN010009359.1, from coordinate 10,689 downwards.
AAGAATACGCTAACATTTTTAGACAGTGCCTGCCTGTATTAGAATCAAAAACTCTATCGTACAAAAGCAAAATTGGATCACTTATGAAAAAACATGAAAATTTAAAAAAAAAAAGTAAATCAATCTTTATAAAAAATTTATTTTTCTGTTGTGTTGACATGCACTGTAGTTTACAAAACTTTCGTAAACTATACCTTTAAAATTACTTAAAGAATAAACTTATAGCAGTTAAAGAACAGAACACACAAAAAACGTTCTATTTAAAAAAAAAAAAGAAAAAAGAAAAATAGTTGAAAAAAAAGATCATGAAATTGCCTTTCCATTTCTCATAAAAATAATTTTTCTAGTGGCCACCTGTTGAGCTTGCGCTCGGACACTTTCTCGAAGTAATTCATGAACTTCTTGCATAAGGCGGTGAAGCCGGTGATGCAGATGGCCGGACCGTCCTTGCCGAGAAGGGCTGTGGGTCCAGTACGCGCGAGCCTGAGCAGCTCGTCCAGTTCGTCGAGGATCGTCCCGGCGTAGAAGCAGAGCCTCTCGAAGGGTGGCCTCCCCGTCGGGTGGGTGTACCGCCAGACCACCGCCCGCAGCAGCTCGTACTGTGCCTGCACGTACTCCAAGTAATTGCACGCCTTACCGCACACTATCATCTGGCACTCGCTCTGAGCCGTCAGTTTCGCCTGCTCCAGGTACTGCATCGTCGCGCGGATGCGCGCCCCGTACTGCACGAACGCACTGTTCAAGATCATCGTCGCCACCGAGCAGCACTTCCTGGTGACGTCGGAGAGGAGCGGATTTATTTTTGCGTACTGATAGTTTTTCTACACTAAGAGAATTTTTCGGTAGAAATAAAGATAGATGAAGCTCTTCGCAAAAAATTGTGTGAAAAAATGTAATCGTGGAGTGATTTGCAAGCACTGGATATTATTGCGGTTGGCAAATCTTTAATAGTCTGTAAAAGAAAAGCTTCTATAATTTTACGGGAAAAGCTTCGTAATTTTTGCCGGAACATCCAGAGCTTTTCTTTAAAATTATAAAAGCTTTGTTAAACCGTGCGAATTTCAAGTATAACAATTATAGTAAAAAATTATTATTATACAGTGACGACGTGACCGTAATAATTTCCAGAGCTTGCAAATCGGTCCACTGTCACGTGTTTCGTATATATTTTTTTGCGGGGAGCTTCACCGTAATATTTCTCAGTGTTCGGGAAAACTCTAATAGATTAGGAAAAAAAAATCTTTTTTACTTAACACGTTAACGCGTCTTGTTTTATATAACTTCTCAACGTGTAAAGCACAAGTCTCTTGCATTGAATATGTAATATACGCAAAACGAATTCTAAGCGAAATACCGTATTTTATACGCTAAGGTGTTAAAAAATGTCTAATGCGTAAACCACCAATTTTATATAAATTTACGGTGACTAACTTTACATACCGATTCATGTCAAAAGCTCAATGAAAAATCGAAAGCTCGAGTTTCGATTCGATGATTTTGTAAAAAGAAAATACCAAAATACTTACCTCGAGATAAGGCGGACGCAACCGGAAATATCGCGATAGGGCAGGAACCGTAAAATCATTTCCAGCACTTCCAATGGCAGGTGGTCTAAGTTCATGTGGTAGTTCCTTTCCTGCTCCGACAATGAAAGAGGACTGCTAGGCATCGACAGCTTTCGGATTTTCACTGCTTGAACTTGAGTCATTTTGAACGGCCGTCTACCTCTTTTGTAAAAATAAAGTCCTTTTTTGAGAAAGAAAAAGCGAGCGAGGTTAGGCCGAAGTTTTTTTGCTGCCTCCCGGAAAATTAAATAATCTGTCAAGGGAAGATGTGCTGCAGCTGGCAGTGCATTTGATTAAAATATACTCGGGTGCACGATGAAAGCTCTCGGTATACTTCCTCTTCTCGATCCCGGAGAGATAGAAAATACTAAATTTAGTTAAAAAAGCTGCCCTTAAGGTTGGGGTGTAAGAAGTTTTTGACGTGATAATAACCAATATCATCGATTGTTTTTTTTTTTTTTTTTTTTTAATTTCGTATTTTCGAAGTTTTTGTTCCTTTATTTATTATTGTGGATTGTACGAGTTTTAGTACAAAATTCATTAATAACTGTAAAACTTAAAATCCTGCACGACAAATATTGATTATAACATTGATAATTAAGTTAAAAATCTCGTTGTTAAATAATTAAGAGATTTATTCTAATTGATTTGTAATTACAATATGAAAATTATCATCAAAGTGTTTTCCGTTTTTTTTTTAATGAAAATGATGTTAGTGCTGTCTATAAATCCATTTTTTAAATAATAATTAGTTCGTATTTTTTCATTGGAAAATTAATTAAAAATTAATTTTTATTATATCGACGATGGAATTTGTAAAGATGAAGTAATGCGTTCGAGTAAAGTAAATAATAAAATAAAAAGATGTAAAAGAAAGATAATAACAACGTCGCACTTACATGAACAGGTGTAAAATTAGAAGTATAAACAAATCAGACTTTATTTTTGCTTCATACACATTTTAATAGTGCAAGCTGTCCATCAAGAAAATTTCATTGATTTCTGGTAGTAGCCTTTCAGCGCCTTAACCGAACGTCAATCACTAAATAATTCATCGGACAACCAGCTTATTTCTTACCGTTTCATTTTCGTGAAGTGCACTTTCTCGCGTTGTTGCTGCTCGAATAAAAGTAGTAACATTAGCATTTCTTTTTCTGCTTCGCGAGTGGTCATCCCAATGACACAAAATCATTCTTAGAAAAAAAAAAAAAAAATTTGTAATTTTGATTTGATAAATCTCCGATTTGAAAGTAAAATATGTCTCGACTCTTCTTGCTTCTTTTAATTTTGTCGATTACTGAGGCTCAAAACGTCGTTGGATTCGGCGTGTCATGGACATCACCTACTATCCTTACGTTGCAGATGATCATCGACTTCGCCGTCGAAGAGGAATGGAAACACGTCGTTTTATTCGACTGCATCGGCTCCGACGGTACTTACTAGAATCATTGACACTTTTCAGTAGCTTAAATTTTTATTTTTATTTTTATTACAATTATTATTATTATTATTATTCGACAGATTGTACTCGGCCGTATGCACTACCATTGATGAACTGCTTCTTGGCGAAAGACATTCAGTTAGCAATGAAGCCGTTGACTGACAGCACTGATTTGGCAAAAGTTTTAAAGGTAGATTGTTATAAACTTGGCGTAGTTGTACTCATCGATGACATCAATTTCGAGATCGAAGATAATCTACTGCACAAGGTGATGGTAGCTTACACACATTAATATCACACATTAATAATCCATGATATATGATTCGAAGCGATTGACAAAAAAATTAATTGTTTGCATGTTTAGATAATGATTCAAATAAGCAAAGGCGTAAGAGCTGATGTCTTAGGCCAGCATACCTCGTGGCTCCTACTCAGCACCAAATGGAATCAGGCTCAAATTTTCGACGCGATCAAGGACTGGCCCATTGGTATCGACTCTGACTTCACAGTCGCAATGTCTTTTCTACCCGCCAGCTCTATTCTGGCTTTATTCGAACAATTTAGCAACAAGTAATCATTTATAATGTAGTTACTCATGGACGCTACGATGAAAATTTTAAAAAATAACATACTATCTTCTGCATGTTCAAGGACCTGCGAGAGTCTCCGAATTTATGGCCGTCGTTACAACTACGAGCGTCTGCGTCGCGGTCAAATCATATCGCCTCCAGAGTCTCGCTTCGTCCAAAATACGGAGGACGTTTCCAAAACCGTCATGATTTTCTTCACAGTGCGATTGTATCGGATTCGAGTAGATGGCAACGCGAGCTTTATCGAAGAGGCTTGGAACACCTGGCACCCCAGTCGGAGATTCACACACAAGGATCAGCGATTCTTACCCAAACAACGAAGCGATCTCAGGTATTCAGACTTTATTGATAACAGCTTTCAAGTGGGCTGAATAGTGTATTGTTAACAAAACTTTATTTTTCAGACAGTACACCTTGAATTTTGGTTTGGATAACAGCAGTCGTATAATTGGGGACGAGAGCGGGGCGAGTGACGAGCAAAACAGCGAACACGCTACCAGCGTCGATACGCTTACGGAACTCATTAAAGTTTTCGAAATATGTCTCAACGTTAGGTAACTTTTCTCCGAGTTTCGAGGCTGCATAGTTTTCCTTGTCAAGTTTTTAATTGCCCTGTGAACTCTGTGCTTAATAATATAATCTATTCAATATAAGACGCTGACGATTTTTCATCAAATTGATTTATATTAAATTTTACAAAAAAAAGTTTTTGCGACGTTTCGGCCGTCTCTTAAGTAGAAGAAAGTAGAAATTAAGGAATGTTCTGGTATGTTTCAGTGCAAATACTACTAGTTACGTTTTTCGCGAACCGTCACAGGTGACTAAGGAGAACGACGGCTTGATACATGCTATCACTAGTGGTGAGATCGATGTTGGAGCCGCCTATTTTGACACTGAACTCGATCGCTACAACACGATCTGGTTAAGCTACCCCATCGTTCATTTCACGTGGGTTCTGTGTGCTAATGCACACACAGTGAATGCTACTGCATTAACTTCACAACATCAAACTAGCTTCCAGTGTACATAAAAGTTCCTGTCACTTTCCAGGAGGAGAATATACTTCAAACCACCGGACTACTCTACAAATCTGTTTATGCAACCGTTCAGCCCGAAGCTGCTCTTTTATGTGATCATGACCCTGGTCCTCATCATCACCTGCATGGAAGTGATCAATTTTGTCACGGGCTACATCCATTGGAAGGAGGACAAAGCGCACGATGGTCTCGGCGAGGCCACTCTTTGGTGTTTCAGCGTTATGTGCGCTCAAGGTACACCATGAAAAGCTCCTACCATGCGCTGTATTTTTTTTTATTATAGTACATATATTTCACTAAGAATGTGTCATTATTGATATACATATAATAGTTTTAATATAATAATTATTTTAATTAAGAAATCATAGCATTATTGATATGATAATTGAGAAATAAAGTCCATTGTTCGTGCTTCAGGTTCGCCGTGGACGCCCACTACAAGAGCTGGCAAAACAGTGCTGATTTCCAGTCTAGTATTCGCTCTGATCATTTACAACTCTTACTCAGGATTCATAACTTCAATTTTATCGGTCAAAACGAATTCTATAAAAAACGAGTCTGACTTCACCAACTATGGATATAGTCATGGATGTAGCATGTCCGATTATGATTATCTTACGGTAAGATAATTAAAAATGGTCCGACAGTTTTAATTTTGTAAACGTAACGTATAAACGCATTCAAATTTAAAGAAGCTCAATTTATGACTATATATTTATATTTTTTTTCAAATTAACTTCTCAGGTTCAATTTTCTTTTCAAGTTCATATTGCTACTTATTCTTTACACGAGTACCTTCACAGAAAATGAACCGTAAAATATGATTACCACAAATTGTTTTAAATACAGTTATTTACCATAAAGTGTATTTCTACATCTGCTGCAATAAGTGGAAGACTCGTCGTCGAATAAGTACTATGTGCACTTTACTTGAGTGTAGGTTCAACTTATTCACCTTATAGGATAAGTTAGTTATTACTTAAGTAAATATATAGAAAGGCTCTCAACTTAGTAAAAATGTTGAAATATTACGAGGCAAGTTTAAGTTCGACGGAACGATTTGCCTACGAGGCCACATCGCGTGCCTCTATATACTTTGATTTTGGGTTTTAACCCCAACATTTTTTTTTTATTAAACGCTTTTTAATACTTGATATTTGTAGAATTATCAACAGTCTATGTTTTATAATTAATTCGTAATTTATATTTTAGTTTTAAATTACAGAAGTATATTTACAATAGACCAACGATTCAAACGTTGAAAATGGAATAATCTTCATGTTATTTTGAATTAAAAAACAAACCTTGGAAAACATCAACTACTTATGTAATCTAATAAAATATCGCGTATTATTAGAGTCCTAAATTCATTATTTTTTTCAACTATGAGGTTCACATTAGTTCTTGCTAAGAGCAGACCAGATGATCCACTTTTCATCTAATATCTGATAAATTAGCCTTTTCGAAGATATTATTATTAAATTGATCCTTTTATTCCAGTCGGCCAAAGAAATGCGAAATTTCTATATGAAGGCGCTCGAAGTGAATCAGCTCAAAGTGCCGGAGAAGTTGGGCCTGGAGAAGACGCTGAACGGCAGCTACGCCTTTTTCATCTCGGAGACCGTGGCCAATCGAATATTCCGCAATTCTCTCACGTTCCAAAGATGCTCTATTGGTGAATTACAGACGCCGGCCAAAGGCATGTTGGCCCTGCCTCTACCCGAAAGCAGCCCCTATAAGAAGATAATTAACTTAAGCTTGTTGCGCATGTGGCAGCACGGGGTACTGCACAAATTGAACCAGCAAATCAAGCCGTTGTTGCTCAGTTGCGAGGGTCTAAATTCTTACAATCAAGCGAGTATCAAGGATGTTTACGGAGCTTTCGCCATATTAGGCAGCGGAGCTTTGATTGCTCTCTTCTTATTTATCTGCGAACGTACCTGGTATTATAACATTCTTTTTTTTGTGAACTGTCTTATATACTTTATTTTTATTATTTATTATTTTACAGTTAACGAATTGAATATTAATATTAATAATTAAACTTAATTATACGTGATTGTAAAAGATTATAAAAAATCAATTCAACGGGGAATATTTTAGGTTCTACAATGGTAAATCCTGCATGAGATTTATCGACGGAATCGGCGATCGATTTTTTCAAAAGAAATGGAATAAACTGAGCCGCGGCGAACAGCTACAAGAAGTGTTCAAGCAGCAGAACAATAGACTTCCCTATTGTCCGTGAGAGAGTGTAAACTTTCAACACACTACCTACTTTTTCAAATAACTTATGGCACGCCTGGCTAATTAAGGTGCAAAAATATTCACGACGTTATAGCGTTAAGCTTGTAAAAATTCTTAAATAATTTGTTTATGAGATCAGCAAAGCGTACAAAAAAAAAACTGCACGACAGAAGAGGAAAATTATTGAAACATTTTTGTTACTTGGAATTGAGTAATAATTTCATGAGAATTTCATGAGTAAATAAAATTTTATTGATTTAAATAACAAAATTGAAATAATTCAAGCTTTGACATTAAGTGACTTTATTTTTATACCCACTGTTTTGATGTGTAAATCTTGCTAATTATGCAAAATCTATGCAAAATTTTTACCTGCTATTTTTAATATTAACGAGTAATTAATTTAAATTAATTAATACAAACAGAGTTGGAATTTAATTTGATTTAATATTAATATGAGAATATTATAATGAGTGCAACATATGCTATTGATAAGTTTTCATTATAATTATGAAATTCACAGTTTGTTTCTTATAAATGCATTGTTTAAGAAACTACAAAGGGCAATATTCATGAATTTCTTTCTCTGATGAACTACCGCTGCCAGATCAGAAGTTGCATGCAATAAGAAGCTTGTATCGTGATTATCATTATCTCTTTAAATGAATCGACTGCGTGCATAAATATCGACGAGGAAAAAGCAATACGATATGTTCATCTACAATGTATATCACTGATAGTCAGTGCCGGCTTTAAGGGAAGGCATCAAGGGAACCCTGCGTTTTAGGCGATCTCATGATGTTATATTCAAATTCAATATTTTTTCATAATTATGATTTATAATTTTGTAAATACCACCTGCAAGTGAAATTTTTAGAGTTTGATTTAAGAAGATAAAAAACGTACACAACAAATATTTTAAATAAAATAGAACTAATAAAATTAAAAAAAATGTTTTCGTAAAATAAACATTTCCGTAACAATATTTCTAGGATCATTTTTACATGAGCCAATTCAATTATACTTTCTCTGATAATTATTATGCTATTACTATTACTAATTATTATTTTATTTAATGTTAAGTGTTTATATATTTTTTACAAAAATTAGTGCAGACAGATTTGGGTAATAAGATCGATCTTTTTTTATTTTCTGACCCAAAATATTCAATAAATTACTATTCTCTCCTGATAAGACAGCTGAAATTTCATCTCTAATTAAATATTCTAAAAAAGAATTTTATTTACAAATGATATAAAAGTTACAAACTCGAATTTTTCTTGAAAAGTATAAAAAACTAAGGTGGAACTCTCTTAAAAAATTCAAGTATTTAAATACTTAAATTTTTTAAGAGAGTTCCACGTTAGTATTGTGCCCCGGATCACGAAATTGCTAAGGCCGACACTGCCACCGTTCGTTCAGGGAGGCTGCTATAGTGCGGGGAAGTACCGGGGATTACTCATTTAAACCGTAAATCCCCTGGCGCTCGGACGCAGTCGATCTCGCGGTGGTATATAAGCTAAACGAAGATCCTCGATCAGCATCAAGTGCATTTAGTACTATTTAGAAGTTTCAACGAACGTCGGAAGTCACCGAAGGAGGCAGAGTCTCAAAAATGAAGGTTGCAGTAGTACTCGCTCTGTTGGCCCTTGTTGTCTGTGTCAACTCAGTTCCTATTCCCGAAGGTAACTTTTTCGTGCATTTAACATAATGCCAAATTTTTTTATAATCGATTCTTGTGCCGTCTAGTGTAGCTTACATTTTATAATGAATCAATCTTTTAATCGCGTTATAAATATACATTTTTTGTTAAATGCATGCTCAAGTAACAAGCGACTCAAATTTTATTACAAATGAATCTTTGAAATATATTTTATTAGAGATTATTTTTTTTTCGAATTTCGTAGTAACAAAAAAATTCATTTTTTTTTTTTTTACTTGTCAAAGCAAAATGTTCGACAGCAAATTAATTTTAAAAATACACTTTAAAGCCGACTTTTTTTGTCATATTAATCTCTCTATTCAAAGAGTAAAGATTATATTCTTAGATTAACGACTAAACTTTAATAAATCTGCTTTTAAAAATAAATCAATTATATCGTATCGCGATCAAAATGTGTATACAATTTTAAATCTTTAATTTTCTTATAAATATTTAATTTACATTATTTAATTCTTTAGAAGATCTCGTGAATGTGGAGGAATTGTACGATGATGATGAGAATGCAGGCATCAGGCAGCGTCGTGTGACTTGTGACCTGTTGAGTTACGGTGGTAAAGTTAATCACTCAGCCTGTGCCGCCAATTGTCTCAGCATGGGCAAGGCTGGAGGCAGGTGCAACGATGGTATTTGTCAATGCCGCAAGTGAGTACGATTTTTAATAAAGCATTTAATTTATCATCATATTGATCGATAAAATTTTAGAAATCCTCTTTTTTAAAACAGAACTATGTACAAGGTTTAAAATACAGTAACATCAATCTGCCTTTACTTTTTTTAATTCTACTAAATGTTAGAATAGAGTAGATACAAAATCATAGAAAATAAATAATTGCAGTTACTCTAATAAATTAATAACTAGTATTCCAATGGTATTGTGAATTGTGGATAGTGAATTTACTGCCCAAAACAACTGACTTTAATAAAATTTTTATTTGATTACAGGACTACTTTCAAAGATCTGTGGGATAAGCGTTTCGGTTAAATCTCGATGAAAAAGTATTATTAATTTATTGTAATTAGTTAATCAAGATCTTTTATATGCTACAATTTACAAAAAAAAAACTTACATAAACGATGTATCCTCTACACCATTATTGAATAAATCATTTTATTCTTCAATTTTCTGTATCTTCTCTTACACCCTAAAAGAAACATATTCATTGCACTAAATCATTATAATAAATGTAACATTATAATCTGCATTTATTCTAAACAAGAAAATAAAAGAAAACTGACCTGCTCGACGATACTTCTAAGATGCTCAGCCATCGACTTGCCAGTCTGTTCCAACATTCTCACGAGGTAACTGTTGCTTCTCGCGAGCAAAACCTTCGGCTCGTCGTACTCCACGAGCTCACCTTCGTCCAACACGAGGATTCTGTCGCTGTCCATGACAGTGTTCAACCTGTGCGCAATGGTGATGACAGTGCAATCGCGAAACTGCCTTCTGATGGTGCGCCTGATGAGCTCATCGGTCACAGCATCAACGTTGGCCGTCGCCTCGTCCAACACTAGGATTCGATTGTTCTCCAGAATGGTCCGGGCCAGGCATAACAGCTGACGCTGGCCGACACTCAGATTGGTGCCCCCGTGCTCCAGGCTCACGTCCAGCGAGCTCACCACGTGCTTCAGCTCGACCGCTTCCAGCGCCGACCACAGCAACGAATCGTCGAACCTGCCGTAGGCGTCCAGATTACGACGCACAGAAGTCGTGAAGATCTTAGGCTCTTGAGGTATGATCGAGATCTTTTCTCGCAGATCGCGCAGAGCCAGCTTGGAAGTGTCGATCCCATCGATGGTGATCGAGCCATCGAAGTGCGTCAGGCGAAACAGCGCTGAGACCAGGGATGATTTGCCCGCGCCTGTGCGACCTATTATCCCGACCTGAATAGAAAATTAACAGATTGAACTTTTAGATAAATTTTCAGAATTTTCTAACTACACTGAGAAAAAAGTCAAAAGTAAATTTAACTATAAACCCTAGTAATTATTATTTATTATTATTTTTACTATTATTATTTTTTTAGTAACAGTTTCTAGAGTGAATAGTTGAAAGTACTTGAAAGTTATGGAAAGTTTCTTATAG
>JAWWEN010009348.1:0-25278 GCA_035582955.1 Sycophila texana | reverse complement strand
AATGAGATGTACAATCAGAAAATACAAAAAAAAAAAAATCGATTTTTTCAAAATTTTTAGGTATAAACCCCCCTTAATAAATTAATTTATACTATAATATAATACAATACTAAATCTATTAACTCAGAACTGGTTGACCATATCGCAATTAGAATATAGCTAATTTCACTTTCAGTCTCGTCGTTTCTTTAAGAGAGGAAATTAATATTTCGTTATGACTAAAAATGAATGTAAAAAAATTACATCCATACTTTATTTTATCGCTGATCGAAATATAAATCTAATGATACGTAAGGATAGTTCGATCAGCAAACCTCTTGAGGCGAGTATCGGCGAATGAAAACGTTAATTTTCAATAAATTTTATGCTCGGCTTCCTACCGTAATTCATTACAATCTCGCATGAAAGGGTATAAAAAAAAGTTCGCCGCGAAACGGGCGCGCCATTACGCCCGCTGAAATGTTTGATTTCCATTTGGCCGGCGCGGGGAGCGCAAAAAAGGAGGAATTGCGCCGCCGCTTATCGCAACTCCCGCATCGATAATTGATGATCGCCGCTCGCCGACGCATTATTTCGGAGATACTATCACAAAGCTCCGGCCTACCGACGGAGCACTGTTTTCTCGGACTTTTCGCTTTTCCTCGCGCGGGCGCAAAAAGTCCCACCGTTAATTACGAACTTTCCAGAAATTCGCGCGGTTCGCGCGCGCGCAATAATAAAATCGGAGCCGCTACATCTGAGCCTGGCTGGCGGTATCGAGGGTCGATCTATTTGCGCTAGCATTTAATAATTCGCATATAGAAAAGCACTAGCGCGCGCGCGCCGCTCGTCCTATCGCTCGGGGCGATCGCGAATTCCGCGCGAGCGCGAAAATTGCCGCGGATTCTCAAAAGTGGCGCGCGCGCAGGTGCCCGCTCATTAATTCCGACGCCGACTGCCGGGGCTACTACTACTACCTTTTGAAAAAAGCGATTCTTGATTGTATGCGTGCATGTGGTTCTCACATTTTCTGTACCGCGTGCGTGTACGTACAAATGTACGTGCGTGTGTTTGATCCTTCCATAATGAGAGCGAATGAAAAATTTAAATAATCATAATTCAGAAAAAAATTGGCTACTATATAATCTTTATTAGTTTTTTTTCTTGCATTTCGAGAGCTGCGTGGGTGTACACCGGTAAATGATGCTTATGTTTCTGAGTGAGTGTGTGTGTGCGAGCGCTTTCATGACGCTTGGGGATAATCTAGATAGTTTCGAAATTGCCCTGCGCTGTGTGCGCTGCTCAGCTGCATCTGTATTGCGGCTTGGCGAACTGAGAATAAGGAGGATGCATTCCTGTAAGAGGAAGAAAGAAACTTTTCGAGTTTTCGTTGCAGTTCGCTGACTTCGACGCTCTTGTTTTTTGGAGTGTAGTGTTGGAAGAGTTGGAAGAGGGGATTTGAAGAAATGAATTTAAATTTAATGTAAATGGAAATTTTGCAGTCAGTTATTCTTAAATTTTATGCTCAACAATTGAGTGGTAAATTAGGGTTTGTATCTTTATCATGCTGATTTAAAAGATTTGTTGCTAACTCGTCTCGAAGGTAATGTAAATTTGTAGTTAAAAATGAATTTTCTTAAAACCTGACTTGTGCCATTATTTTTTCAAGTTTATAAAAAGTAATTCTAACAGAATGTATCTATAGACTTTGCTATTAAAAAATAATAAATAAATATTGATGAAATTTCGGTTAACGTACACACGCGGTAGATGGAAGTACGCAAACAAAGAAACAGAAAATCTTCGGTAAATCTCGATAGGTTGAAGTTTCCGCGTTTAAATTTTTCACCGCCTCGGGGATCCCACCTTTCATTCACGCCTCGATTTTATATTCAGCAAGTATTCTACTTGAAGCAGAAGAATTTTATGTTTTATTTTTTGCTCTCGTACTATCTACAGTTTGGTATAACCATAAATGCTCCTTACGAATAAGCGATTAAAAGCCAAGTCCAAGTGTTTATAAAAAGCGTGTACATAAAAATTCATTGCACATTATACTCAGGTATTCGAAATAAAAAATATAACTTGGGTATATCCCAGTCTGAAAGCTGCTCGGCCTATCGAATTTCTCGCGCAATCCTGCATTCGTACGTGTTTACGGTTAAATAGTAATTTGCGCTCTCAACGGCGTCTTTAATGCAAAATCTTTCGTGTATTAAATCGGACTAATTTTATTATCCGGAGCTTTCAAATAGCCGATTTACGATCTTTAAGTGTGCATTATTGCTTCCTCGAAAGCTAATCCCCTTCGACCAATCTACACGCGCCCAAGTACTGAATTATCCATACAGCACACTTGTAAATAACAAATGAAATACACCCATACAAGCAGCAGAAAATAATTTGGATTTAAAGCCCGTAGCACGTATTATTTCAAAACAAAAACCGCCGCGTTCCGAAAAGATGCCCGCGAAAAGCCATAAAATCGGTCTCCTGGACAGGCGAGACCACCTCAGCAGGCATCGCCGTCTCCCATCTTTCATTCTCGGAGCTCGCTTTACTATCCCAACGGGGAGAGCCTGGACAACAAGCGACTCCAGCGACGCGCAATCGGCCGCGTCAATGGGTGAAAAAGGGCCGCGGTTCATCAGACGCCGACCCCGACGTAGGCGCGCGCCGAGATATATCGCGGGCACCGTGCGCGCTATCAATTTCCGGCTGCGAGCCATCGACGCCCTTTCAGCCGCGCTTCCGCGTGCGTGCGGTTATTGATTGGTTATTGCGGCTTTGATTGGGTCTGCCGCGCCGGTGGGAGTGCGCGGTCAATTCGATCGGTCTGCAAAGTGCGCGAACACCTTCCGAGCGCCGCGGCTATCGTATTGATGCGATTGATCTCATTTCGCCAAGCGTATTAATCCCGCCGATCGTCTATCACCCGAGCCCCCCTCCTATGTGAATGGATGACTAATGCACCTGGTAGTGTATCAGCCCAGGGCGAGATTAAACGATTAACGTGGAAGAATACATTTCTGCGCAGTCGACGTTGTAATTAGAATTGTTGGAGAATTTCGGCGGATAGAGACCGTCGAAGCCTGTAGAAAGGGGTTCCTGTAGGTAGGTATAGATTATTGTTGAAGATAGGAAACTTCTATCTAGAAAGCATAGAATGTTTTTAAAAACGCATCCTACTCTCTAAATATGATTAATTGATCGAAATTCACTTCGAATAAGCGAATTATATATATTTATTTATTTATTTATTTATTTATTTATACACGCTTATTATCTTGTGTAAAATAATATCTGGCCAAAGTTTGGGAAAAGTTTGGATACGGCGACTATTATCTCAGATTTTTAACTAGACTTACGTATTTTTTAAAAAAGTTTTTGAGAAAACTGTAAGACTAAAAAAAACAGTTAAAAGTCTGGGACTTATGCCAGACTTCTTTTTACACAGGATTCTACGTGATTAGTTTTTCACTTATCCATATTTCGAGACTGTATACTATTGATATCATTAAATTGTGGTCTGCTTGGTTTTGTTTGGTGCATAAAATGGGATTTTTGTCTCTTTCGAATTCGAAAGTGAACTAGCAATCCGAACATTTATTTAATAAAAAAATGAATTCATATACTAAGCGTGCAACGTTACTAAACTACAGTTCATTTAAATATTAAAGTTTGCAAGTATCATTCAAACAATGCAACTCCTTTACATGCATAATTAAATAAAACAATAAAATAAATTTAACTCTACATCCAATAGTTTATTCAACTGTTCTCGACGCAAAAAACAAGGTAAAAAAAAGAAACCAGTAAAAATGAGTCCCATCTCGGCTGGATGAAACCCCGAGACAACGGCTTCATCCATAAAGCGCGCAGCGGCTTTTCCGTGGCGCTACCACGATACGATGCTATCTCGCGTGCCCGGCCGAAGATGAATCGAGCCCCGAGTGCAGGGGCAGTGCTCACGAAGGCGTCCGTCTTTCATTACACCTCTCCTCTTTCTCGGACAATATCGCTCTGGCCGCTCCCCTACCATACAGGATTTCGACGTCAATGAGATGTTAATCTCGCCGAGCGGGAGTAGGTACCCCAGTGTTATTTGTAAAGGCGCGAGATGCGTCGATTCATTGTACGCCGGTTGTACGCGCATTTGCGCGCTCCCCGGCCTCCATCGCGTTTCTCGATGTCAATTGCTCCTTTGAGTAAGGCTTGAGTGAGTTTCTTTGCTCCGGCATGCCCTTGCGGGCCTTACCATTCATGCCCCCACGGATCCTTCGCCTCCTTTATCTTCGCTCCTCCGAGAACGCGGTGATTGAATATCCCGCTAGGAGAGCATGTTATTTAATTAATCGATCTGCAAAAAATGTCGCGCCTGTTCAGCAGAATGAGGTCCCTGCTGGAAGTCGGAATATTAGAAATGGCTGTGAAACGGTTTTTTAGTAGGAACTGTAACTATAAAAGACTACAGTCTTTTGGTCATAAGATTTTTCTCTTCTTAAGCAGGAAGGCTTGCGTTTTAGAGGAATTGTAGACTATTTTACCTATTTACTTCTTAATTTAATTAAATAAGAGAAGAAACTCAAATTTGCTAAAATTTAGTTTACATCCTTCGATTCAATTGATTTCTATAAATATTTTGGTCATACCAACGACCATACTTAAGGAATCATAGGTTTTTTAATTAATAACATTTTTTGCATGGGTAGTTTAGAATTCAAAGCAAGAAGAAACTAATCGTCACTTTTAACGCGTAAAAGCTCGTTTAACAATTTTACAAAAACGATTTTACTAAAACTTAGACTTCTAATTAACCTACTTCAAATTCGATGATGATTAAAACGTTTTTCATTAAACAATAAAATAATTTGTTTTAATTAAAAAGAAATATCAAAGGAAAATTTCTCTTTCATGTTATTTCTAGTGAAGTTTTAAGTAATCCTCTCTTAAAAAAGTGATGTATTTTAAAAAATCAAGTTTGCCACAGTATAACGCATAAAACCAAGCCGCTAACACGTGAGAAAGAGGAGCCGACAAAAGGCTCGATAATTATAATTCAATAACTTTTACAAAATAGTAAAGTTGCTTTTCCGTTGCTTAAAATTCGTCCCCCACCTCTCCACCCTGCCTTACCCTGCGCCGCGCGAGATTTTTCGAGCACCGCGCGCTTTGTCTCTGGCATCTCGCGCCCGCTCCTTATATCGAGAGGTTAAGGATCGCGCCTCCTTTCGGGGGCCGGCTTGCGATTGTGCCGCGGCGACGCCGAGGAAAGTGGCTCTCGGCATGGGAACCGTCGCCGCGCCGCTTTGTCGCACTTTAATAACTATACGCGCGCGCGGATACACGTCGCCAATAGATATTGTTGCGATTCCTTTTGTGAAGGTGAAAGAGCTTGTCGCGCTATTATTTGCAGAAACGCTCGCGGTGAGCGCGAGACTATTCGAACGAGCGAAAAAAAAAAGACCATAAAAATAAGCATCGAACCGTTAGCCGCACGGCTGTTAAAGACAAGGCGCGCTTTTTATTGCGCTTAATTGAAAGTCGCCTTCAGCACGGATTTTACCGCGACCGCTCGCAATCGACGCCTAATTAATTGTTTAATAGAATGAGCTATTTCGCCTCGACAAATTACAGGCTTTTCATGAATTATACGCGGCTCCGAGCAAGTAGAACGAGGACCGGCACTGGTCGGACGGCACGTAATTCCGAGATCGTTACAGTAAAAAAAAAGGCAATTGATAAATTTTCGTAACAATCAGACATCGAGAGTCGATTTCTTCATTTCCTGAATCGCGCCTCCTATAAGCGGCGCATTATAAAACTGCACAACATTAATATCGTAGGGGGAGGGAGGAGAGAAGAGGGAAAGAGTGAATGGCTGGTTTTGGCGTGCCCACGCGGCTGTAGATGGGAAATTCGATCCCACCGTAACGACGCGCATAATTACTGATTGCAGAGAGAACCGCTCGTATGTAAATGAGCAGAGGTGCGCGCGCGAGCGGGCACAATGCGACGGGATTTGTCGCACCGCGGCGGATCGGCCGCGCACAGACATCCGAGTCGCGTCTCTGCGACGGAGCCCTATCGTAACGTTTTATTGTCGACCGCGAAAGAAATGACATAATGAGCCGTTTTAGCGGCACTTTTGTCCCCCCCTCCGCCGATTTATTGTGAGTCGGGCCTTGCTCAATCCGCGCAGACTTGCCCCATCTGCCCGGGATTTTTCGCGCGACCCGAGGAGACAGAACAATAAGGCGCGAGGAGAACAATTTCGCAGCACCGATGGGACGTCGATGATTATTGTCTTGTACCGCTACTTTTCAGGATAGGAACGAAATGAAGTGATTATGAGAAATTTTTCGTACAGTGGACCCACGTGTTTTGACGTTCAGTCGGATGATTCATTCATGCATTCACTCGCCTCAATTTTCGCTCGATACTGCAATATTTTTTTTAATATACACAGATATCTTTATTTTTAGCTAAAAATGCTTATCTGTATTGAAAAAGTTAAATAATTTCTTGTTTTTAAATTTCTAGTTATATTTTATTTAATCTATTTTGCTAAGTTTGTCGAACATGTCTGCATTTCATGTTTACTGATTATAAGGACTTTTCTTCCGTACCTCGAATTCTAAAGACACGTTCCTTCGTACCTGCATAAGTTCCACTCTCAATTAAAAAACTTTTTAATTATAGCTGAAAAATGGTATTTCACCTCGAGACGTCGTGAAGAAACCATTAATTCCTTACAGAAGTGGGATATCGGGCAATCCGGCAACGTCGAAACGGTCGACTCCAGTGATAAAATCCCGGCGCGCTTGCGAGCGCGATGCAATTTCCAATTGAAAAAGTGCCTTGTAGACACAAGGTTACCGGCAATCATCGGGCCAGCCGGAGAATTAATTATTACCCTGCTCGCTTAGGCGTTTGGCGTGCAAAAATCAGCGCGCGTTAATTACGCGATAAATTTCAAGCGATAATTGCGCACTTCCAGGCTTCTGCCGCGGCTGCCGTTCGGCCGACGAGCGACGTGGACATTGAAATTACGCGCGGATGCGCGCCCCTATACCCCCCTTTAAAAAGTCCATAAATCTCGTCGATGCTCCTAGACGCTAAAAACGAGCGGCGAGGGGCCGCGGAAAGCGCGCAGTAAAAAAGAAATTATGGCGGCATAAATAGGTTTATTTGCCCTTTTTGCGGCGGACTTAATTAAATAGCCTCCTCCGGTCTAAGTTGGAGAATTATCTAGTTTTGTCTGTATGTTATATTAACAGCCTCGTGTCCATTTAATAACTTCGATATCTGTATTAAACTATATAAATGTTTTCTTTATTTTCTTCACTTTGAGCGAGCGCTCGTTATAAAGTACGGATGAATTTACTGCTTCTAGACGCAGCGTATCTCTCTAGTTTGAACTTAGTTTTTCAAATTTTCTTTATTTAACCAATTAGCCGATCAATGTGAAACTTTAACTTAACTTAAAGTACATTTTAAGTAGATGCGGGGAAGACTCTCGAAAATTTATTATCCTGGCAGCTCTTTTACTGAAATCTGCTTTCGTTAACCAGATTTTATAGCGCATCCGTCATTCGAAATCGTTAAAAACAAATCCTCCCTCTTTCAAGATTTTCCTTTTTAAATGCAGACATTAGTGCGCCTTATAAATTTTATATCAAGGAAATAATAAATTACATTTGTCCCTCTTTTATCTAATATTAAAGATTAACTAAAAGCTGTTATAAATAAGCAGCGCTCTTTATTTGAAACAACTAAATAATAATAAATTAATATAATAAATTACATTATATAGGCACTTCCACCAACGGATGATTAACATACGAATTCCTTCTTTAGACGAGCGATTTCGCAACTCCGCGCGAGTCAACAAAAGTCCAGCTAACGTAACGCTCTACAATCGGTCAATGGGCGACGAGGCGAAACCGAGCGTGTCACTCGCGCCTCAGCAGTCACCCCTCGAGACGCGGCTAATTAGACGCGCGCGCCGCAGCTGATTTATTATACGCTGGTGTCCGCGCGCAAGCGTCCCATGTCTAATCCGCGGCCGCTTTATTTACATGCGTCTTTATGCATGCGCTGGACGCGGGCGTAAAATCAATTAGCAATTAAGGAGCCCGTCGACACGCCCGTTAGTCCCGTCCGCGCTTGTCGCCGAACGCTCACCCGATCACGGCGCCATACCGAAACGCGCGCACGGCCTATCGGCACTTATGCAGAATTCAGGGCCCGCGGGGATAAGTGTCCCTTTAATTGATCGTTAATTAAGGTGCGGGCGCCACCGGCATTTCTTTTTTCTTTTTTGTTTGCTACTCGCGTGCGGCGAGTGTGGAAAGGTATAGGAGTTAAAGATTTGGTTCGAGCAGCAGCAGCAACGCGACTATAAATAATCCGGATTTTCTTTTTGGAGAGCTGAAATAGGTCGATAGATGTAGGATACCACTTTATTTGTCCGTCGGGCATAAAGTGATTGATACGTTAAATTGGCGAGTGATCGAGCAAGGCGTATATTTAAAAAAAGATTTTTCAAAACTCAAACATTATGTGCAGGCAGCATTATCTACATTCATACATTATAGAGCGATAAGTGCAGCTGCAGATTTAGCTAGTGGATTATTCAAATCATTTAATTAAAACTAATTTTTACTCCGAAGAATTATTGATTAATTAAAGTTAATGAGTACATTATAATCGCAAAAATCCTTCACATTAAACCGCGAATAACGTTCGTCTTAAGCGAGACTGCTACCTTTTCAACGCTATATGCAAGTTTCTAATTTCCCGAGCGAATACCTTAGATGCGAATCGAGGTACCGGGCAAACATGGGCGTCTCTCCAGGTGAGGCTAACGAGAAAACTAATATAATTAATATTTCGGAGTCGCCGGGAAAACTATGCGCTGGCTACGCGCTCGCCGCGACGAGCATAATAAATGAAACGTCTCCGGCGCAATGAGAAACCATTATTTTTCAATTAAAATATTCCGCGAGAGCGGCAGGCGCATTGCGCAATAACGGGCCCGTTATCACACTAGCCTAGCGGAAATTACGGGCGTAATCTGAATGCACGCCGATTAATCATCGCTATTATATAAATTAACGCGATTAACCGACTCGACACTTATCTCCACTACTGTGGAATCTCGGAACGTTGTTTCTGCTACGTTTATCGCGGGAGCTCGCGCGCGATTCGGGACGGCGAAAAAAATTCCTCGCTTTAATCGAGAATTTAATTAAACCAAATGCGAGATTTCTAAATAGCTGGTGCAACTTTTGTAGCGCACGCTGCAGACCTCGCTTTAACTTAATTGGTCTCGTTTAATTAAAACAAAACAAAAAATTCATTAATGCCGCGTAAACAAAATGTATAATAAGTTGTGCGGACAAAGAGAAAAACTAGTCCGACTCATGCGCGCATTATTATTCCAATTCATTCAGGAAAAAATCTGCGGTTGATTTGCCCATAGACACCGAGGCAAGGAAGAGTCGTTCATACCCCAACGAATCTAGCCAGGAAATCTTAATAACAGTGAGGTGCCGAGGAGTCTTTCTTCGCTGTCCGTAGGGTCGGATATTTAAATGAAGCGCTTGAAGCCTCAGTCCAGCCTATTATAGCCGCGGTGATAAATAATCCATTTGCGGCTCGTCGAACAATCATTCAAGCGCATCCGCGAGGGCATAATTAGTCGGAGCCCCCACCCATCGTCCCCTCTCGCGCGGAATTCACGTCTGGGACTGGGACTATGAATTGGGTGAGAATGCGATCCGCGCCAGATGAAGAATGACTACCGGTCGTCTTATCTCCATCCTCTCGGAGCGTCAACATCAATGATCAGCCAGTTTATTTAAAACGTCAGCGATGAGAAATAATTGTGCTCTCATTCCTTCGTTGTATATTTTACACTGTATACCTATGACAAATGTTTTTTTATTTTTTCAATGAATCTCGTGTTGTAATGTATTGATGTCACTATAATTAACATTTTCTTGTTATAAAAAACCTTTTTTTTTTAAATTCCTTGGTGTGTTTTATGATTATGATCGTTTAGGTATCAGCAAATGTTTTCTGAGTTAAGATTCGTAATATTGTGTTTTATTCTACAATCAGAGATTTTCTAATAAATTTTGATTAGAAATCTTACCGGTGGGAGTAACTATGCTATTTAAATTTGAGCTTTTGTGATGGGCCTTTAATCCGTTAATTTAATCAGAAATATAAACAAGTAAATAGTACAACGTATTTTTCTATTTTCTGCTTTATTTCCTGCTAGGAAAATATTACCTGCAGTATAATCTCCTTTATGAGAATACTTAATTCATTAATATTGCAATAATAATTTGATACCGATTTGATAAAATTTAATTTAAAATAAACTTTTAATTCGAATTACTGCGATATCCGTACTTTAAGGCAACAAACTCGCCAGTTTATGCAAGAATCACCTGCTTTGGTGCATTGCTTGCATAATCTACGTTTTTCTTAAATCACGCATTCCAAGTGCATCGATAAGAATAAATAAATCAGTCACTCAATAGGAGCTAAATGCAAAGTGACTATAATGAGTCATTAACGGTGCGCCGATCCTAATTAAATTATTTTCGCTCTTGAATTCCAAATTAGAGAACAGCGCTGTAAATCTTCTTAATTGCGCAAACATCACACCACAATCAAGATTACAAGGAGCGCACTGCACTTTTGCTTGTTCGGCGACGACGATGCTCAAATCGTTCGGGAGTCGCGGCAATTGTTCGCCGAGTCCTCAGAAAATTCAGCGTGTTTCAGCAGAAAAGTTTGCCGGCTAATTAAATCGTCGCGGCCGGGTGGCATTCCCGCCGCGACATTCCGTCGGCGCCATAATTGCAGGACGGCGCGCCGCCCCGCGACAAATCGCTCGGCTCGCCGCCGCCTCCATAAATCGGCCGATAAGGGATCGACGCCGCGCGGACACCTTGTCGCTGCGTTTCCATGAAAAGTGTCGACGCGCGAAACGCTTATGGTAATATTAGCACTTATGCTGCGCACGAGGTGCGCGCCTTACCCTCGCTGGATTTATTTCGTATAATTGAATTCAATGTGAACTTAGTACCTTGCGCTGTTAAAAAAAAAATTAATTTAATTCGAGCGTTCTAGGAATTGAAAGATAAAAGGGGTCGGTTTCTCGAGAACGTCAAGAATCTCAACAAAAATAAAATAATTAATCTTTCTTATCGAAATATTTCATTGTTGCCGTATTAATATTTTAAAAAAAAAAAAGAGAAAAAACGCAATTAAATGGGGAATGTGTATCATACTGGATGCTTCCCTATTATAAATATTAATAGCAATGTATTGCGAATAAATGTGCCCCTCCGCAAGTTTTCCTCGCAAGGTGAAAACAGCAATATTACAGTCATTACCTTATTACGGTACCCAATAAATTCGCTGGCCCCAGGCGTTTTATCAAACTTAAAAGAAAACTCGATAAATTGTTTGCCTCGTCGTTAATCCGCGCGTCTTTCTAAACCAGTTCGCGGCGCAACCCCCCGCTACATAATCCGGGGGGCCGATACCAAAAAATAAAGCGCAAGAAATATATATCCGAGAAATCGCGCGCGACTCTCGATACGCTGCGACAATTTATTTTCGCCACGCCGACGCAATTAATAGCGATTAGCAGGGGAGCGGTCTTCGGTCGGTCAGGCGAAATTTACGCGCCTCCTTATCGCCCCGAGTCGATCTCATACCTCCGCGGCCGCTTCTCCGAGGCGAGGAGACACACAATGGCAGCCGCGGAGAGACAAGGGCGCGCGCCGTTTATGATAATGGAGAATTGAAAATGGACCGAGGTGGTGTCGAAAGGAGCCCTCTTTGTTCAGGTTCCGCGAATCCGCGTCTGCGCGCGCAAGAAAGTGATCGCGATTTTCCCGAGCGATTGATTAATTCCTCATTGAGCGCTCGCTCCTTTTCTTTTCTACCTTTTTTATTATCGCTGGAAGTCGCTTTTATCGGCGTTGTTTATAGTGCCTTCGATTCGAGTTCCCTTTTGTTCGATTTCCACTCTATTAGGCGCCGATCTCACGTGGCGGCGTTTTGCACAATAATTAGCCGAGGAATGACAAATCATTTTGATCCTAAGTGCTTCTCTTTTTTTCCTGCTATCATCAGATCAGCGGGATTAAGCAAGATCACGAAGAAATTGCGCGCGCGCGCCCGGATTTGACAAATCCAATTTGAAAGCACGCCGCGTTCGAGCGTAAATTATCGGGGAGGGCGTTGCGCGCGCGATAATCATTGTTCCACTCGGTCGTCATTTTCGCTCAGCTAACTCAATGGCGATTGCGTCGTTACGCAGCAGAACCGCCCGCGACTGGCAATCAATTATCGTCGAATAGCACCTGCTCGATATTTTCGCCGCGGCAAAGGCTGAAAGCAAATAAGCCGCAGCTAATGGGCGCGGATCGCAGTCGCGTTGTGCGGTAGCCTCGCTAATCCTTTAGAATATTTCTCCCCTGACCGTCAGCGCTGCATCTACCTATTCAGATCGCGCTTTACTTGCGTCTGATTATTTAGCTGTTACTGCATTGTGTGCTTAATGATGCTTAACCGTCTGGTGAGATATGCAATACTTGGCCGAGTGATCTTTTAAAATTACTTTTAGAACCGTTATAATATTGTTGCTTCTAAAGACAACATAAGAGATTTTAATGACTTGTGGACAGAAACTAGTAATTTTCAAGCTTTTATTATTGTAACGGCGAACACGCCGCGCCAAAACGCGACCGAGAGTTAAGAATTATACTCGATCGTATTCCTCTTAAAAAAATAATAGAAACTTTCTTTCTGAAAAGTAATTAACCAAATTCTTTTTTTATTCAGTTCTAGCAGACTTAATCCATCCAGTACAGTTCTTAAGAGGATTCTATAACATAAACAAAAAAATATTGAACATTTTCGTTACAACGTGAATCTAACGATAAAGCTACAAATAAATCTTGTTCAAGACAACGCATCGAAGAAATTAGAACGCGTATACAAAAATCCGGCTTTTCTCTTTCTTCGCGCCTTTCTGTTCCATTGTCGGAGCGCACATGCAAATCGCAGTCCACGTTGCACGAATTATCAGCGTCGATCGCCGAAAAAAAAAGAGGCGCGCGCGTCACGCACAATGGCCCCTTCTGTGGTTTCCTCCGGCGACTTCCACAATTTTCTCTTCGTCGCGGACCTGTTCGCCCTGGATTTACGCTTTCCTCTCCGCGTGACGGCCTTTATCTCGTCCGTCCGATCCCGTATTTCACTCGAACGCGCGCACCGCGATTGAGTCGTACGACAACGCGGTGGCGCTTGCGGTCGCCCAACGAAACAAAAAAAAAGTCCCGCGTCGATTTTTATTGGCTCGCGAGGCGAGCGATTCACTGATCAATAAATTCGCGCGACTTTTTAAAAGGTTCTTGTTTTACGCGTTGCCAGGACTTATCGAATTCGCCTCGATCTGATTGTGGTTACGACTTACGCGGAAATGAACCCGACTGAGTTATCGAGGTATTTTAATAGTGGTAGAAACGCTGCTTTAGAGGCTACTGAGGAAATCGTTCGGAAATGTAATTAGGTACAGGTGTCGAGGTAAGGTGTGATATTAAATTATGTATGAGTTTATAAGATAGAGCGATTATACCGCGATTTGCTTTAAATTTTAATATAAAATAATTCATAAAAAGCTTTAAATTTCAAAGTAAATATATATGTAAATCATTTTTTAACGTCGCACAGTCAGAAAATTATCTCGCAAAACTTACGATGAAGTTTACAGTTACATACTTACGAGAAAGCAACTTCATGTCGTTCAAACTTTTATATAAAATGTTACGTTAGTTTTATAGCAAAAGCTCCAAAATTTTTTTTAAAATACTTCATGTTTATAAAAAAAAAAATTTAATTAAAAATATACGAGTACTCAATCTTTCTAAGTTTGCAAGACAACGTAGCCGATTAAATTTTATTTTTCTTGTAATTTTAATAGCGTGCTTCATCGTAAATTTTACCAAAAACTTCTCTCGGTGCACATATGTTTTACTTAATATACTTCCATAAATTTATGTAGTTATTACCACAGTTTAAATTAAAATTTTTTTATAAATCTTGGCGCAAAACACGCAGCCTCGTAATATATTCCATCATCAAATGCGTCAATCAGTCCTCTCTAATTCTTTAGCCGCAGCGAGTGGCCATACGCTGCCGCCAGAACTCGCCTCATAAACGATTCAGCACGTGTCTCGCTGTCGCAATAACCACGCGGGGAGGAACTCGTCACAATTAGCCCGCGCGCCTCTCGTCCCGCCGCGACAAAAAAGCTCCGATCGGCCTCCTCCTGCGTAACTCCGGGCGTTCATCACGATTCCGGAATCCGCGAGCGTGAGAAATAGGGGGACCCGTCGATCCTCCGATTTCCCCTTAATTGTCGGGTTACGCGTTCGCGTGGCGATTCGCCAATCGCTTCCTTTTTTTGTCGTACCCGACTGTTCTCATTAACACTCCGCTGCGCGCGCGCGTGTTTTGCTAGCCCCCTTGCCAACATTGCGCCGACAATTACAGTGATTTAGCAAATCGCCCGACCTGATTAAGGGATCAATTCAGCCGAGGTACTATCGAGGGGTTACTTTATTTTCCGAGACTGTGTCAAGTAGCATTTATCGATTGTCGATCGATGCGTCGATAATATTGAGGTCGTTTATAGACATAAATTATTTACATGATTTATTTTATACGATTCATGCGGCATACTATAATCTCAGCATGTCTCGAGAAGTCAGAATCGTTTCTTTTAACTTAAAACTTTTTTACGTTATTATAAAATATATTTTTTTTTTCATTTTAAAAAGTAAGAGTACTCCAAGCGTTGCTTAAATTAATAAATTATTTGAAGAAAATAAATTTAAAAAAAAGGGTTTTAAAACGCGAGCGTAACTCGCCATGCACGTCATCCGTTAACTTTGACACTGGCTGAAAGAATTCAAAGCACACCGAAGAATTTGGCCTCAGACGATAACATCGGACGAGCTGACCGTATCATGATATAACGGGTCGCGGGCCTCGCAAACGTCTTCGTCAACCGTGCGACTACTTTAAAAAAGTTAGCAAAAACAGATAAAAAAAATGAAACGCGGCGATCCTTTAGACTGATAAATCAGCGACCGATGGATCTCGATCCTTTCCGCGAGTCGACACGTAGATGTAGGACGAGACATTAGGGTCAGGTATGCATCGGACGACACCACATTGGAGATCGCGTGGGTGTGATTCCGCGGCCTTGTTTTTTACCCCCTCTACCTCTTCCTTGCCCGGTGGTTTTATCAGTTCATCTCCTTTTTTTTTGCAAGTTCCTTCTCCCTCCTTTGCGGCAACTATTTGGAGATTCTCTTTGGTTTTGCTGAGGCCCCAATGAAAGGTTTATTGGCTACTAAGTAACCTTGACCGAGTGAATTAATTTTTACAATACTACCGTGCATCTCCTTTTATTTTATCTTTATTTTTTTTAAATAACTTCGTTATTCTTTCAAAGAAAATGAACGACTTATTGATTTTATTCCTCCGAAAAAATGTTCATGCTACTATAGCTTTTAAAACTGTGATAAATTTAAAAGAAATTAAACCATTGACAAGAACAACACATTAATATTTAGTATACATTAAAGGAAGAATCTGATTATCTTAATTATAAAACAAATTAATCATTTTTATAAATCCTTTAGTCAAGAATTACCTTACATTTTATACTAAAATTCCCAATAATACCATCGCGATCAGAATTAATAATTATACAGTGCAAAATGAAAATTATTCGCTGGTAGACATTCAAATACAGCAGTTCAAGTGTACAGTTACCAGGACTACAGACGCACGAAAAAATAGAGCCACGCGATTTTTAAGAGGCTTAAACTCGGATTGAGTTCGCGGGTGGTATATGTACTTGCATCGAGGCGCATGCGCACAAATGCTCGCAAGGCGAAACGGTAACGACACCACCGAGTTAAAGCAGTCGACCTCTTTGTTGTTGCGAAAAAAAGATCGGTCACGTTATTAAATGATGAGTAATGCGCATTTAAATGCCGGCTGCCGTTGAAATATGCAACGGCTGGGGAATATTCTACAACCGTCGAGGATAGCCGCAGTTACACCGAGGTTAATGAATCGAACGGCGATTCATGGCATCAATAATTTATGTATTACGGTGAGAAAAATTAATTGATTTTTTTCTAGCCGACGGGGCGAGGTCCTACGGTCGTCGACCTTTAAATCCTATGCTGCATTCATTTTTAAATGATTTTCATTTGCGACTGGATAATTTTAGAAGTAAAACGCGGAGCAAAATTTGAGGCGAATTTTTGCAGTATAATATTTCATGCGATTTGATTAATTAACGTTAACGAGGGCGCATATCGCCGGGCAATATCGTTCCTCTCGTGTACCGCACACTCTCATAACGACGACACGAGTCCGCGCTTCGTGGCCTGCGTAATTTCGAAATGCCCTGTAATTGGTCACGTCGTCATTGGTCTTCTTTATTGGCGTATATAACCCTGTGCACCTTGCCTGCTTCCGTGATTAAGCTCGATTACCAATTTTGTTTCGTACGATAAACATGCGCTTATCGCTCGACTTTTAGATCAACCATTATACGCGTCAATTTTTTTCACAAGATATATATTGAGGGTTATTAAACGCCGGGGTTATTAACACTATTATACAATATATAAATATTTTTAATTTTATATTTAACATTTTACGATCAATTTGATTAGAACAAAATAAATAATTTCTGTGACATTCTTTGTTTTAAAGTTCATGATGCTAATCAAGTGGTTGTAGACATGTGTAAAATATTTTTTTTATTCTTTCTTTTTTTTCTTTTTTATTCTTGTATGGTCAGTACTGGCAATCAAAGGATTAATTTTTTTATTGTACTAATGTGATGTAATTCGTTAAAAAAAAAATATTTTGTGCAATTTAACTGTAATTACCGCATACAAGATTAGAATCAGCTAACGCAACACCAAGAATTCGATCCTTTCACTGTATTAAACTTTTGACAGATATCCTAGAATTTAAATAATTTTCAACCTCAGAAAATTTTCAATTTTTACATCCACTTTTCAAGTAAGATAACTTAAATTGGAAAAAGCGTATATTTATCGATATCGCCTCAGATTAGAAAGATTTAAAAAGGAATTATAAGCAATTAATGTACCCTACTTTCGGAAATTTAATGTTTAATTGATTTTGATGAATGATCCCGCATAATTCGAGAATACAAAGTGTTTATTCATTAGATGAAATTCGCACAAACAAACGTATTCATACAATGGACCTGTAATTAGCATAAGACGAAACTAAAATAACATAAGAATCTAAAATAACAAAAAAATATCAGAAACTAATCGTTACAATTCACACTCTTTTTCTTCAGAAACGCGCACTAATAACACTTTGCAAAAAAATTCCACATCAAAGTTGTAGAACAGCAAAGGTGTCGAGCCCAAAAGAAAAAGTGAAAACCTCTTAGCCAATAATTTACGAAAAGCTTATCGATCTAGTCCACCGTTCCCCAGTCTTGCCCCGCGCGCACTCCCGCGAGGCCTCCGCCGATGGGCCGATAATTTCCGCAGGTGGCGAGGTTCTCGCACGACTTCCTCGAGTATAAATAAAGACAAGCTTTCGGCATTTTATCGATGTGAACGCCTTGCCCAAGGCAGCCCGGCCGCTCGATAAAGCTCCGCGCGTAGTGCCGCACGCAAAACGCGTAACTCAGACCCGAGGCGCTTGCGCGCGCGAGATAAGCACGAGATAAACGGGCGGCCGCGCGAGAGCCTGTCACAGATAAAGGATAAGCGGCCGTGCGGCCACTTAGCGGCCCTCGGCCGTACGCAAAGTGCGCGAAGGTAATACGCGGAGTGCGCCGGATGGACGGCCGGACGGACGGACCCCCTCGCGCTGTCAGCTGCAGCGGCGCCTGCGCGACTGGCAGATGCGCGACGCCTTGAATGAGGACGGCGCGCGGAATGCGCCGGGTTTCTGTGAATGAATTTCGAGAAATACGGGAATAGCACTGACTTCCTGCCGACGGAATCCACTAATTTCATTGTAATTACCCAGAGGCTGGTGTAGTTAAAGAATAGAATGTAATAAATTTTAAAAGTCCATTTTGCTTCGCGCACTTTTCTCTGTGCAGTCAGATTCAAACTAACCTGCGGCTTTTAACGCTATTTTATTTATGATGTATGAGTGTTCGCGTTTATGTGTGTGACTGCGAAATTCTTTCTGAAAAATTATGGCCTCGTAGAACTGAACTTCCTATATGTTACTTTAAGAGACTACAGAAAGTTTCTATAAAAAATTAGGGATACTGATATTTTTTATAGATTGTATCTGTAATGCAGACTGTGTAAAGCAAATTGTTTCAAGCACTCAGTGCCTAATATTTTATTTTTCTTGCACTACATTACATATTGTTTGCAACTGTTCAAAAATAAATACTCAATGTAACATTGTAAGTTTTTTCCAACAAATCTGCAAGCTTATAGATAAAAGGAACCTTTGATTAACGTAAAGCCGTAAGATCCGTATGTATGGAAAAAAAAGATACTCAGAAATCGTTAATGATACATCGCGGTGAATGACTATTAAAAAACAATTTGAAAAGAGAAACAATCGAAGCGAGTAAACGTCCTACATCCGCATTACGGACGAGCCTTCACGACAGTGTTTACGCGTCGCGTCTCATAACTCAGCCGGTCAGAAATAAATTATGAAATAATAAGCAATTTCGCTAGGCATTAACGTCGGCGGTCGATCGTCGGTGGCTAAGGTAAAAAAAAGGACGAAGCTTCGCGGCCGCGGGATGACCCGGGCAAAAAGCACAGGCCAGAGATTAATTTGACGAATGGACATTCCAGGGAGCGTAGTCACGCTTGTTTAAAAGGAAATACATCAGCCAGCGAGGATTGTGGCGCTCGCTTACGAGCTACATAAGTAACAGCGTGTTACGTTTTTGCCCCGATCCCCGGGCCTTCTATCTGGCCTCTCTCTCTCTCTCCCTCCTCTTTCCTACCTCTCGGGCGCTCGCGCGAGCAAGTCTTCTATCGTCCATCATGCGCTCGTTCGCTTCCCCGCGCTTTTTTATCGTCCCGCGGCGGCTCCTCGGCGTGCACCTCCTATCCGCGGTCTTTCTTCCGCTAACCCTCGCCTTTCTTTTCTCCTTCACTCGCGATCCTCCGGCGTTTAACTAATTCTACCTCGCTCTGGACGCGGGGCTTCGATACATATTCATCGCGCTTGTTTCTACATTGCTGGAGCTCGGATTTACAAATGCGAGAATTATTGCGGACTAACGGTGCAACGCTCTTCACACCCTGATCATCGCAGCTACGTTCGATTTTGCTTATTGCTTATATACCATGCTGATTCACGCCAATAAAAAGTACGAGCTTTTGCTTGTGCACTGAGGGAGTTAATCTTTTTATTTGTCAAAATTACAAGTCTTTCAGTAAAAATTAGTGAACTGTTTGGGAAAGTTGTCGCACACTGACATTTCGAGAGAAATTACTAAACTTTTCAGTAAAATTTGCCAGAGAGTATTGAAATTTTTACTGTATTTATGACCAATTTTACTGAAAAGTTTAGTAATTTCTCTCGAAATGTCAGTCTGCGACAACTTTCCTAAACAGTTCAGTAATTTTTACTGAACGACTTGTAATTTTTACTAAAACATTTCTCTCACTGTGTGCTTCTACTTAGGTATCGGAAAAAAATGCTCATCTCAAGCTTTTAAAATACTTTAACTGTATTTTAAATTAATTTTATTCTAGGAACAATGCATATTATATTTTTACATACAAGTTTGCAATTTTGCAAATACTAAAGTCTACAACAATGAAAGAACTATTATTGTAACTTTTATTCTATATTTCAAAGGAACTATAACTCTCGTTTATTCAATAAAATAATATTTAATGTTAAAAATACATCAACTTCTTCTTAAAACTAATACAATAAATTGTATAATTATTAAAGCACGTAGCCTTTCTTGGAGGTACCTAATTAACGATTAATTTTTTCTTAATTCCGTTTAATTGTATCTCAAAGGCGATTTGAAAATGCATAAAGCGCGCAAAAACAGCTTAAAGATAGTGAAGTTTTCCTCGACGCCCAAGGCAGTGCGGGCATAACGGCGAAACGTCTTATATACCGCGAGTGCGTCCACGATCGAAGCAGCACGCGATGACTTCATCAGGGCGTTCTGTCAATCGCGTGCTCTCGCGGCCGTTGCGCTTTTCTCACGCGATCGCAACTTAGTCCGTGCACCATCGGCGGTGAAAAACGTCGGAAACAAAAGAAAAAGCCCGCGCAACGCGGCCCTAATTAGACTAAAGGGACCAACGCCGGCCTAATGACGCTTAATTTTCGAACAATGCAGCGGCGGTGAATCGCAGGCTCGCAGGACGCGGCTTTAGTTTAAAGCGCCTCGTCGCGTAGCTGCTCGCACGAAATCCCGCGGTGCGACGAGAATTCCAGGAACCGAAGCGGGCCGCGGAAATTCCGCCGGATGGATTTATAGATCCGCGGGGGCTATTAGATCGGGTGTTTATTCGCGGGCCGAGCGACTCTAAATTGAAACGTCCGCTGGTGTCGTTACGCGCCGTCGCGGCTTACCCTCGCGTTTTATGGACAGCGCCGCGCGCGCGACATACATATGGAGACTCGCCCTCGGGGATACTCGTCGTCGGGTCGACGCGGCTAGGATCTGCGGATCCGCGCGCATGTACACGGGTTTTCTCGTGTAACCTAGCGGATGCATTGATTTTAACGGGAGTTTTTGCTCGGACGCTGCTGCGAGGACGGCTTTTTTTCTTCGTTCGCCGATGCCGTGCGTGAAAGTACCGGATTTTGCGTGACCAATCGCTGCGTCTTGTGATTAGGATATTGTCGTTTTTTATTTCTCTTTTAATGAACGTCTCGTCAGCCTTTCTTGTAGCACATAGTTAATCGTGATTATAAGCGGGAATAAATTTTGAAAGATTTAAATGTAAATATTGCAGACCGTTGAATATATACTCATACATAATAGCACATTTATGGTCCTTCCTATACAAGTCACTAATATTTTTATCAAAATATACGTACAGCGTCTATAAATTGACGACTACTTTCAACCTCCAGTATTTACGTACTTCTAAATAATTTTTTTTGTTAGTTTATTGATAAAGAGAGGATTCATTCATATGCAGACGTTCTTCCACTTACCTCATTTAACTTTAATCAGCCAATTAAATCAAATATGCAAAACGACATTATTTTTAGATACAGAATCAATCATCGGTTGAATAAAAGATTAGACTTTTCAAGAATACACCCGAAAGGCTTTGAAAAAAAAAGTTCTTATACCTTCGCATAAGTAAATTAAGGAATCAACGATTCTGCACGTAGACGTGCAGCTTTCCTGTCGGGACCCATAAAAACGAGGAATCCAACGAAATAAAAAAAAAGGGAGCACCGCCTCGTAAACGCCGACAATGATCCCGCGCGAAGTCAGCCTCGCCGCGCGGAGAAAGCGCACCAAGGCATCTCGCAGCCGTATATGGGGGTACGAGGCGATCACCGCTATCCCCTCCCGCGAGCGCCGAGAAAACGGCTTCATTATATCGCCGGCGGCCGCGCCACCGCTAATTACCCGCGAGCTTCCCCTCGTTAAAAGGAGCACCGACATTGGGGGACTCGTGAACCAGCGCGCCGCGACAACTATTCTCGCGCCGAAGACTTACATTTATCTTTTTACCCTTTTTCTTGAAGAGCGACGATGTCCTACGACGAGTAGATGGAAATATTGAGCGCAGAAATTAATAGTAGTGTAATGTTGAAAATTGAAATTTTTTTTCTATTCTCTGTAAGTGGACGATTGTGACGTTTCATTTAATTATTCGTGTAAATCAAGTTGAACTAATAAAAATTTTCTATTTTACATTCAGAGGAGATATTTTGATGTTTTAAATTCAAAAATGAAGTTACGCGTTCACAGATGATCATGTTGAATTCAATAAAATCAATGAAGTTGTAAAATAAACTGTAGAAACCAGTATATTGCTAAAAAATCTATATATAAATCCTGGAAATTCCAACTGTTAGTTCATTAAAGAATTTCGAGAAATAAGAAACTGTTTTCAGGTCGAAGCAATATAAAAATAAAGAAAGCGTGTATTGTACAACCCAATGCTTGTAGATTCAAGCTTTTCCTTAGCGATAATCTCGGTAAGAGCAGCCGCTTCACAACTGTTAAATCAAGATTTTATCTAATCGTCTCAAGAAAATTCTTAACAAACTGATTACCGGCCGTATTATGCAAATTATTCTTACCTTTTGCGAACTCACATCTGCAAATGTAACAGCACTCGAGGAATTCCTAACAATCCATAACAGATCTACTTTTAAGCGTTCGATCATTTAAACTCTCAAACTATTCATAACGTCCAAAGAATCGCAAAATCTACAATTGAATCCGCATAGAAAGCTATGTATTCATGTCGAAATATCTTGTCAATAACTTTTTTTCCAATACGCCCATGGAAAATCGAGTTTTTTTCCTCCTCACAAATAATCGGAATATATAAAAAAAAAAACATTTTTAATCCGTTCCTTCATCAAAGAAGCCACTTCTCAGTTATAAAATGAAATTTACTTTTTCCTAGCATATATCGAAGTAAGCAGAAAAATGGACGTTGAACACGCCCAGTACTTTCCGAACAAGTTCGCGCGACATTGTCGGTCGGTCGCGTTATTTTTTTTTTTCTTTTGCCCCGAGAATTCGTGAGTCCCTCCAGTATGCGGACACGGCTCAGACGAAGCAAGTGCCGTGGTAGATATACATAAATGACGAGGGAGTTGGCGCACGCTCGATTAAATTTACACGAGAGCCGTTCCTCCGCGGAAAGATGAATTTCCCGCGAGCGGCGAGCTGTTGCTAAAGTCTCAATTTTCGAATGATAAATTATATTCGGCCGATCACGTGCCGTGTGTCTTGCACGTGCCTTTGTCGCGCGGTACACGAATGAAATACGAGCTGCGCGGTATCGGCGACAGACAGAAATGCGGGGAACTACGCGTGTGCCTTTTTTACGTGATTGTGACTAAAGTGTACGTCGTGTACGACACTGGCTTTGTAGTTTCTACGTAATTTAATTTATTTGAACCGTTTAATAAAACCAAAAATTCATTTTCTAGAGATATCTAAAAAGATTCTTTAAAAATAGCTCCCTTCGTTTAGTGTAAGTAGAAACAGACGAGTGTAGCAAGGTGCCGGTATTCGAAATCCTTTAAAACTTCACTTCCAAGTGTTTTAATTATTTTTATTTTAATTGTTTCCATATTCTACACGCTATCGTGAAGAAACGCTAAAGTTTTGCGTTCAATTTAAATAATTTATCTAATAAATAATAATCTATTTATTGTAAAAATTGCTATCTTATTATGGGACTAAAAATTTTGTCGCGGGAATAAAATTATATCATTCAAAATTCTCTTCAATTTCTAAGACTGCGCATTTAAATGGTTATATCTTTAAGTGCACTCCTATTTAACAAAATTTAAAAATTTAAAAATTAATAAAAACGTAAAACGCAATGCGTAATCGAACAATAATCACTTAACAAGGACACATCGAGCCGACACAAATCATTCTCCCATAAAGGATATTTTCAGCGCCTCATCCAATACGGCGAGTATCCTAATATATATAACTCGGTCGACCGAAGCGAAAAAGAAACGAAAAAAAACGCACAAAACGCGACAAAAAAAGGGAAAGATCGAAAAATGCGGTAAAAAAGAAAGAAGAAGAGAAGAAGCAGTCTCTCGAGCAGGAGGAAAGAGAGGGGAACAGAAAGAGAGGGCGCGCGAGCGAGGTGAACGCACGATTATGTGATCACCGGGAGGATGCGCTCCTCCTTTTTTACAGGCCGAGCGCGAAACTTGTTTTCATCGGGACACGCGCGCTTGATCGCGCACTCGGCTTGGCCAAGGCGGCCCCGCGGCCCGAAAAGCCGCGCGCGCTCGCGAGAAAAAAGCCCCGGAGTGGAAGGAATTTGACTAATGCGAAGGAGGCGGCGGCCGATTTTTATTTCGCGATGCAGATGCGTGCCTCTCGCGCCTGGTAGCGGCCAGCTGCCGGCCTCCCTTGAACCCCCCTCCTGGGAATTTCGCCTCGTAAAACGCTTTTGGGGGATCCGATGCGCGGTGTCCGGCCTTTTGATTTCGAGGCGTCTTGGCTAAAACGCACGGAAAAAAATGCGCGGCATCCCCGCTAAACTCGTGAATTTATTTGGCACTCCTTTTTCTCGAATTTGCTGGGAGAGGGTCGAACGGAGTGGATACACAAGGAGGCAGGTTGCAAGTGCAGAAAAATAGCTGTAGATTAGAATTTGAATGCTGCAGTTGCAATGTAAATACATGTATTTCTTTTTTTTTTTTTTTTTTTTTTTTTTTTAAAAAAAATTTATGCTTTTAAATATGAAAAGTGGGGTTGTAAAATATAATTTCTAGAGAGTAGCAGTGTGCGTGATTGCAGAAATTATTGACTGAATAAAATGACGAATATTTTTACTCCAAAATTTCATCATAAATTTCACAAATTTGTTTTAGTTGGTAAATTGCGGAGAATTAAAGTAATCGAAGGGCTAAGTGGCGATTTGTTCACGACGTTCATTTATAATCGGCGCGATCGATTATTGGAAGGAGCGTTTGTCAATAAATCGAGCCGAGAGAGCCATTAGCCGATGTTTTGAAAAAGTTGATCAAGTGCGGGGCATTTATTCGCATAGGGTAGGACGGGAAGTTATCAATTAAAAATGAAAAATCATCGACATGAGACGTTCGGACCGAGAAAAACCAGGAAGAAGCCGAGGCATACAAGACAGAGATATCAGTCCACCCCCCGGTGAGCTATCGGAAAGCCACCCAAGGAGCATGTGCTCCGCAGTAACTCACATGCGCCTCTAGATTCGAGCCCTTAAAAAGTTATTATAAATCTATCGACAGTCGGGGGCATCGCTAAAAAAATGCGAAACCGTGCCGTCACGTCGTTGACTTATTGGAACAAATAGAGTCGACATAGGGCGTTAATTATTATTATAAAATTTCTACTCGTACGAGTCTGCTGAGTCATGATTATTTTAAAACTTAATTACTTTTTAGGCACGACCGCTACACGGAAGTGCCTTATATTTTCGCCAGAGCAGAAAAATTCGTGTATGTAAGATTTCT
>JAWWEN010009338.1:0-25279 GCA_035582955.1 Sycophila texana | reverse complement strand
TTACAAAAAAAATATGGTAATAAATTCATTTGTAGAAAAATTTAGATCGGTTAAAGAATACGTCTCAATTTTTGCGATCTTTAACATAGGCTTGTCCCCTTAAATGAGTAGACTGGCATTACTGCGTCAATAAAGATTTTTTTATTTATTTGATCGAAAATAATGAACGCGTGTCTCGGGACCTGGCAATTAAAAAGTAAGATATTATTTTAAAATCTTCGGAAAACTGAAAAGTATATAATACTAAAACATTATATGAAAAATAACAATAGAAAAGAAAATAAGAGCTACAGTTTGAAATAAATCCCGAGACATTGTTCACTATTTTCGAGCAAAGAATCAGTCTGAAAAATTTGAGATTTTTTTTTTCTGGAATCCGATGGGTCGATATACTCTCCTTGTGAATGAAATTTACATGGGTTGGGTCGAGAGCCGTTGCTGATTTTTCGCAATACGAATTTCCGATGATACGCGTTATCGTGGATATTTACTTAGTGGGAATTCTGAATATAAATTCGTGGCTTTGGCATTTTAGCGAGTGACTAGCGAGTTATGCTGCTTTTCGATGACACATTATTACTTGATTCATTCGCGAATTAAAAATAATTTTAAAAACGAAGCTACAAGTGTCCGCAATGTCGTTCTACTTTCAAAAAAAAAATTTTCTGATTAAACAAAATTTTTCTAAAAGACTTATGTTCATAATCCATTGTGCTTACAAAAAGGAGTAAATGACTTTTTAATAACATCACATTTCCAATTACTAAAGCCTTTTTTAGTACTCAATAGATTATATTACTTTGCAAAAGAACATTAAGCATAAAATTCAGATTAAAAAAATGAGCAGGTTTCTACGGATGATGTCATATTGTCTCATCATTTTCGATGTCTCATTAATTGCGCTAACTAATTTCTTCATATAACTCTTTGAAAAACTGCACGGTCAACAAAGTACATCACGCACGTACTCCCTCGCCTAAATCATTCATTAGTGCGTCACTCCCTGGTAGACTCGCGTGACTCACTCGGGAAATTATTAAAGTCGAATCTGCCGCTCGTCATGAAAATCCCGAGGGTATCATCATCACCTCCGTGAAAATCCGCGAACTCGATTATCCCGTAATTCGAAGGCTCGTCGACGGGACATAATACAGCTCTAGTCCAGATGGAGTCGGCGACACTTTCTCGAAGCTATAAGAGCTTTTTTTTCTCGGATGACGCAAGCCAAGGGAGTAGTCGCCACTGATCGTGATTCCGGGCAATTTTTCCCGAAATCACGCCGGCGCGCCAACTATCCGCTGAATCATCGGGAAAATTTCGTGAATAAGCGTCTGCTTGTCGCCGGTACGTCGCGCACTGTGGGGTCGCTCGTCTGTTGCACTCCCGGCAAACAGTATATTAAATAAGGAAGTCCGTTATTTTGTTACGAAATAGTATCTCGTAGAGTAGAGGATACAAAGTGTTAATACAAAGAGTAATAATAGAAAAATTAACATTTTGCATGAAAAAGTAATCATTTTAAAGCAGAATAATTTGTTGGTAAGCAAATGAAGCGCTTTTTTCAGACAGCAAAATAATTAAGTAGCCCATTATATATTTTAATAAGGATGGTAATCAATTCCATAAGTATTTACGAGAATTGAAAAAAAGGAAAAGAATCAGAATCAGAATGTTTAAGTAAATATTTTTCTAGATTTTGTTTACGCAATTGAATGATACGAAAAAATTGATTGTTTAATCAAAATGATCAAGTAACTTCTGAATACTGATTCAATGTAACAAAACAAGATATGTAACTGCTGACCTCAACAATCATGTAAACTTTATAATGCAGAAACTCTGATCATAAATTAATCATTAGCTATGTAAGAACCTAAATTTATCCTACACAAAAAAGAAACGAAAATAAAGAATAAAAAAAGTTAGTATCCTCACACATTCGGCAGTGATTTTCCATTCAATAGAATTTCGACTTTCAAATAACCTAACCCACTTATGCTGGTGTGAAAGAATTAGCCTTTTATAAAGTCGACTCGGGCGTCGGCGAACACCGTGAGCTCGTCGTTACGATTCATTAGTTTGGCTAATTATAGCGCGAGCGAGCGAATTCATTATCGAGTTGGCGGGCTTCGGGAAATTCGTAAACAGTAAATTAAGTCGAAGTTCACGGAGCCCATAACAATTATCACGTGCTCGAATGGCTTGCTCGCGCTCGCAGGGCGTGGATAATGTGGAAGCTGCACCCGCTAAAGTTTCACCAGCTGCTGGTTTAATCGGAGATTATTGCGATGGATGGGCAAAGATTTCACTCCGTCCCCGCCCCTTCACCCCTCCCTCTTCATTCACGGGAAAATTAATTAGGAGCCGTAATTGAGAGGAGCTGCCTACTTTGGCACTTAAACGCCAGTCGTTAGTTGGGTTCGCGTGCGCGTGACAGCGTGAATCGCCTTCCAGTCTTTGCACATATTTTTGTAAGTGCAATAAAAAATCTTTTTAAAAACAACAGTCTTATTTTATTAATAAATCTGTAGAAGCAATTTAACTTTTAATTGCACGGTAGTTGTTTTATTGCCAAAGGATGTTCATAAAAGCAGTTGCAACAAAATATTAGGGATAACGTTGGAAAATGTGATATACAATGTTACAAATTTTTCATTAACTTTAATTTTAAAAATTCCTTTAGCAAACTATAGCTTTCTAAAGGATTTAGATGGTAATTCTACGTAGAGAATATTAAAACTTTCGTTATATAGATTTTATGACTAATTTAAAAGGTCAGTCAAACTTTTATAAAAATCCCTAATTTAAAGGAGATATACTTTCGAGTACATTTTTCTAGCATAAAGATAATTCAATCAGTAACAAAACTTTTTAGCGAAAAGTTGAGTAAAAATCAATTCTTAAAAATCTAGAAATCTTTAGATTTTACTCTCAAAAATAAGCTATCGGCAAGAGACAATCGACCCATCCATTTCTGAAGCATTGAGCATTCATCCAAGCAGCGGAAGAACAAAAGGTCGAAATAATTGGCCAAGCGGCTCGTTCGAAATCACAAGACGGAGCCACGAGGAAAGGAGAAGATCTTCGGACGGTTATTATTAACATGTAGAAGTGCATACCGAGTCTCACGTGGACCTCGCACGAGACCAGCAGGTCGTTGAGTCATTACCATCGTTGCGAAACTCATCGCCGCGCGTCCCCGTCACGTGGTGCTGATTTCGAAAAAAAATGCCGTAACTAAAATTGTAATCGGATTCGTCCATTCGTATTTTTTCTTTTTCTTTTGTAATTTTTTTCTTCTTTTTCTTTCTTTCGTCCGCTAGCGCGACAAAAGAAACGTTGACGACTGATAAAAGTGCTGGCGAATACCTTTGTGATGATTGGAAAAGAAAACTAATCGCTTTGACTTTTTTTACTTTGAAAGTGAGGAGTCGTTAGGCCGACGAGTGATCTAATATTATTCGATAATTAAAGAAGTCAATTAGTACAATCATTAACAGGAAATTGACTCGAAAGAAAAATAGTAGAAAGAAAATGAATGTGTATTATCAGCTTTATTCAATGAATCTATAAGTTGACGATTGACAGTAACTTATAAGAAGAAATGAAAAGTTTCTCGATTTTCGGGAAAATGCCTTTTTCTCTTTCATTCACCTCGATGTGCGAGAGAAGCGTCAAAATATTATATTTCCGGAAAATATATATGATTTGCACATGACTCAAGCACTTTTATTGGAATAGACACTAGTAATTTTATTTCTCTTATTTTTGTTTCGATGTATATTATTGAATTCAACTTAATTCTGCGTATATTAAGGCTAATAGTTGCTCATCTTGTCGGATTTTTTTTTATTTATTTAATCCCAAGTAGAAGTACGTACATATTTAGCGGATTGCAACGAAAATAATATTTATTTGTAGGAAGATTTATATATAATTAACACACAGCGTCCGATACCGTGCGTTCACAGTGACTACGTAAATACCGCCGTTGATATTCACGTCACTGTGTACGCACGGAGAATAGCTCAATACAGCTATTAATGTCAATTACGGGAATACCAATTCTTACATAAATCAAACACATCTCCAAGAGATTACTTTACGGATGGGGTAAAAGTAAAACGCTATTGTTTTTACACGTGAAGTACACAATAACCTAATCCACAGCGAGTAATTAATTTTGAGTATAATGTGACGATAGCGATGCCACCGTTTAACAAACACAATATCTTCATAAATTCAAAAACAGATTTTTTTTTCGCGTTTGCACGACGAACTGATTACAGTAATGAATTTCAATTTGTTTTATCAAGCTTTAAAAATTATTCTAATTTTTTACGGGACATCTGACTTGAAGCGAGAATAAAAATTGATGGAAATTCTATATTAGGATAAATACATGGGAGAACCGTCGGAGCGAAGGGTACGCAGTTTGATGGCGTACGGGGTGAGACTGAGAGAGTCGTAACATCGGCGGAAAAACGTGTTCGTGTGGGGGTGGCGCGGTCAATGGTCACGCGCGAGGTCATTGACAACCCCGCGACGCTCGAGTCAACGATCCGAGCTGTCACGTTTCTTGGTGTGAATTTCGGTTGTGCAAAACGCTCGCTATTGTAAATATATATAGGGGAACTCGATATACTGCTTACTAATGTGAAAAGACATGTGTTTCAAAAACATATTTCAAGCGGAAGATGATTTATTCGATAAATATATTTGATGACTTCGCTTCGGTGAACCGATTTTTATTCACGATGCTTGTTCAAATATTTTATCAAGTATAATTTGTTTAGTTCTACATTTAGTACTCATTATGAAACAGTAAGATCCAAATTATAGTTATTAGTTTTAATTTTAATTACTTAATTTAATTTTGTAAGGACTGTATATAGTCCGTTGAGTTATTATTAAATAAATACTTATAAATAAATTTAATTCAATAAAATAAAAATGAAAAGAAAGATTTGATTTAATTGACTTTCGCAAATTTCCATCTGCAAGGCTTAAGTGAACATTAGACTTGTCTTCGATCCAATCAACGTGAGCTTGACTTCATTACGCAATGAAGAGTTTCGGTTGTATTATCGCAATTATACGTACTGCCAACGTGACTTTCTAAACTTAGTCGCCGAGGAAGTACTTCTCTGCACCGTCTGTTTTTATTTCTGCAGAGGTCGTTAACTTCCTGCCGTTTCGACGAAAATTTCAAGTCACACGAAACCTCGCATTGAAAAAAAAAAATGCTCACCTCTCTCGGTTACGCGATTTTTCGCGCTCGCTTTGCATTTTTTTTCTGAAAATGCGAGTATACGCCAGTTGCACAATAGCGGCTCGAAACTTTTCATCAGCGGATGTTTAATTGAAGCGGTTTATCAGAAATGGCCAGTTTTCCGGCTTCCGGATTTTCTCCCCGTTATGACAGATTTCCTCATTACATCGCACTTACTTCATGACTTGCGCGTTATAACATTGATAATAAATTATTTAACCTCTCGGCCGTAGCAGTTTTAATCTTTATCCTTTTTAAGTTGGAAACAAGCGGCTTGAGTCAGTAATACGTTTTATGACCCTACAACGAAACTTCGGTAAAATGTATTATTATTAACAGTAATACACATGAAATTTTGTTGCAACGTTTGCTTATGTCAGACGTTAAGTTTAATGGAAATTTTTCGTAACTTGTATCGCGTTGCAAAATACTATTCTACTTAAAATTACGAGTTCATTATAGTAAAGAACTTATATCTATTCTCATATTTATGTCTATCATTTCTGCTTTTTAAACGATTTAATTGA
This sequence comes from Sycophila texana, assembly GCA_035582955.1. Taxonomy (NCBI): domain Eukaryota; kingdom Metazoa; phylum Arthropoda; class Insecta; order Hymenoptera; family Eurytomidae; genus Sycophila; species Sycophila texana. The sequence continues at coordinate 19,480 of JAWWEN010009338.1, read as the reverse complement.
ATAAAAATAATTTTAGCCAATAACATTCTAAAGTAAATTCATCGGTGCAAGGCATTGAATTGAATAAAATAAAATACGAATTCCGGGCAATAAAAAAAGGCAGAGGAACGCATCGAAAGTGGCTCGTCGCAGGAATGCGACATTGACAATGAGAGACGGCCGCGCGCTTGTATTGGCTTTTCACTCGGCGCGCGCGCGGGAGAAAGGGAATCGCCGGGGCCGGGATGCAGTGAGAGTTTCGCCGACGAGCCGGACTTTTCTGGCGAGGCCGTGTACCTTTTTCTCCTCGTAGGCCGTTGCGCCGTGCCGCTTACGCAAGGCACCCGTCGATACGGAAACGAAAAAGACGTTCGTTAGAGCCCGTACTTCGTGCATTTATTAGTGATAAGATTTTTTTACCCAAAACCGCGCGGCAGCGGCGAGCCTTTTCTCGCGGGACTTGTGTAACGCGACGCGAGCTTATGTAAATTTTTGAAAATTTATTTGTCTAACGAGCGCCGATAATTTGTCCCGCGCTGAGCTTTTTCACCGGTGCATCTGATAAAAGCGTGTTTTTGACGGTGTGTTTTCGTCACGAGCCGGAAAGAAAGTGTACTTGTAGTTTTTTTCGCATTTGCTATTGCTGGATCTCTTCATCGTTATGTACACTGCTTACTAATTTCAAATGCAAGCAAGGATTTTTGTTAAATAGTTACAGGTTTCAATTTTTTATTGAAGAAACTTAATTCATAAAATGTAAATTTATACATTGATTAAATAAATTCAGTTTGGCGCAATCGGTTGTAAGATGTTTATTAAATTTACCTCCTACGAGTCTGAAGTTTATGCGGCATAATTGTTTACGTCAATACGTACGTCATAAGAAAGTACTGATGGAAGTTTTTGTTTTTAAAAACTTTACGTTTGTATAAAATTTAACAATTATATTGAATAAAATAAGTACTTATTTATTGCAGCTTAATATAGTATTGACAAAAATATATAAAATTTATAATCTGCAGCTCTATTTTAAATCTAATGTATAGCAAATTAAAAGAAAAAAAAAGATTGCCCTTCAGTAATACCACCGTATAATTATTTTATTATTTCTTTTAAATACACAAAATAATGTTCTGCGAAACTATTATTCACAATCCTCATATTTCTTTTGCATACCCTCTAAAAATGAATAAGTGAAATTTCTCTAGAATAAGTGACTATTCACTATTATTTTAGTCAAATTTCACTTATTTATTTTTACAGAGATCGTCCGCCGACCGACAGTTTTTTAGTTCATAAATCGCCGAGCAGTATTATTAATTAAACAGTAGCGTTAAAATCAAAATAATAGCTTAGCAAAGTTTATTGCTCTGACGCCATACGTCAGAATAATAATGACAATGCGCGCAACAGTTAAAATAATGATCGCGCGAAAAAGAATAATATTTCCATATAAACCCAGTGCAACACTTTCCTGGGAGAAGAAAATTATGCTGTTGAGTGTGCAAGTACGAGGCGAATCGATGATAGTCGTGCATCCGCGCGCTGATACGACGACGTACGCGGCCGCGCGGGTGTCGGAAGCGTTTCCGCTTTTGTTCCGCCGAGCGTGTCCGTGACATAACCGCCCTGAGGGAGCAGAGCATTAATTTTTCCCCGCCTATTCAAGCTGATGCTCCCCCAGGCGGATCGAAGGGTTACACATTCACCCCTGCGTGGCTATACCGGCTCAAATCATCCCCTCTGTTAAGAATAGGATTACGATTTATTTTAGACTAGATTGTTTAAAATTATAAATTTGTCGAATAATGTCAAATGCAAGTGTTTTAAAAAGCGCAGTTGTTAATTCAATTTATTAGCGTTTGAAAAAAATTTCGTGGCGACCACTAAATGGACGACTAGAATCGTGGTGTTAATTGTTGAAAGATAATATTTTAAAAAATCGATTAAAATTGAATTTTACATATTTATTCCTCTTTCGTCCATATAAATTCTTGATTTTCTCGGGAACACCCACAGTTTCTTTGTTTTTTTAAAACTCGTGTTAACGCACTGCAGTACGCTAACGAGTTTTCCCCTGCGATAATTAAGCGTATGCACGTATAAGGATAAACCTCGGAAAAATGCACATTTGACAGGCTCTCGGAGCGGCAACGAGAGCGGGTCGCTTATCGAACTTTCTTCCTGCCGCGCGGAGAGAAAAATAAAAGCGTCACCAGCTCGAATCGACCGCTATAAATCGAACGCTTGCAAAAATCGCATCGGGGAATGCTACGGTGCGCTTACGTAAAGAACGTCGCGGAGCGGGAGGATTGAAAAGGCGCCGGTGTCGGAGAATTCGCGGGGATATAATGGCGATGGTAAGTAAATTAGAAGGAGGCGCGAGGCCGACCATCGCTTTTCTCTTCCTGACGCTCGGCGAGTCACGGGACAGTGTCAGTGGCCTTGCCGCTTTCTGCGACCTACTTCGAGCGCGCCAAGAGTTTACTCGTCAGCCGCTGGTCGCCGGCGGAGCTCTTACTATCGATGATCGTTAAATCGAGCGAGGCCGAGTTACCGGGTGCGACTCCTGGCGAATGTAACGCGCGTCGCGATTGTACTTTGCGATGAGGAGAAATTTCTTAATTATGTTTTGATGATGTGTCGGAAGAGAGAGAGAGAGAGAGAGAGAGAGAGAGAGAGAGAGAGAGAGAATACGCAGGTACTGTTGGTGTGTAATATGCAGTTTATGTATTTAATAAGGTACCGTTGTATCGTGCATTTATTTTGTTGAATGTTTTAAAGCATGTGGTAGATGTAAAAAATGAAAATATGGGCATAGTTAATTTAAAATGTCAAGAGTTTTAGAGAAAACGTCTAATTGAAAGTATTAATTTGCCACTTGGTATTACGCGTCGCCTATTAATTCTTAGATAATAATAATAATGAACAGTTGTCCTCGAGCTGCAATTATTAATAATCAATGAATGTTAATTAAGACGTCAACTTAAAAATTTTACTTAACTCAATGTGAAAACAGAGAACATTTTTGTTCACCTCAATATTTATTTAAATGCTCATATATACGGATAAATATTATTTAATTTAAAAAAAATGTGAAAAAATATATATTCTTTCCTCGCGAATTAATAGCAGTCAATGCACAATGTATAATCAGTATATAAATTTAAATTTAGTAAAACATTTACGTGAAATGTTCGAATTTCGAAAACTCGATTGAGCGCAAACATGCCCGATAAGGATATTCGTCAAATAAGGAGATATCCCGCTGAAATTCAAACTTTCAATTTTTTTTCCACTGCGTTTAAAAGTAGGAGCCGCTATGCGAGGAGAAAGACGGACTTTTTCGGGGTCAAAAACCGCGGCTGACGTGCGCGCAGAGGTGAACGTTTTTTTTTTTCATTCAGTCGGAGAAATCTGTGCCGGAATTTCGCTGCGGCGCTTACGAATTCGGAACTCGATTAAATTAAGGTAATACGAGGAAAAGTTCTGGTACCATCGGCGAACTTGCGCAACCACGAGCCTCGATTTACAGGAGTGACAATTTTTTCCTCGATTCTTGGAAATTTCCGGATCCGTCAACTGTAGTTTTTCTCACGATTTCAGCGTGAAATTGATTGGAAAATCGTCGCGTATTTAAAGCGTTGTGCATTATTCTAAGTAATAATCGTAAATGAAAATATACACTGAGAGAAAAATTTGGTAACTTTAAGTAAATATTTACTTCAATAGTACTTGTTAAATATTTCTTTGAATTAAGTAATTATTCTTTTTAAACAAATAAATTCATTTAGAAACAAATAAATTCATTTAGTTTTAAAGAAAGATTTAACAAGTACTATTGAAATAAATATTTATTTAAAATTACCAAATTTTTTTTCAGTGTATACGTACGTAGAAATTGTAAATATATATCAATTCTTCGTTAAAAAATAAATAAACTTAAAAATGTTGTTTTACTACTCAACAAATATAAAACATTTTTGCATTTATTATTAAATGCAGTTACACCGTCATTATCGTGAAGATTAACAACAAATCGCTTTATCTCCCGTTCAGTGAGATCACCGACTTTTTTCATCATGAACTTCAAGCAAATATTGTACGAATGCCCGATAAAAAGTCACATGCACTCACTACGCTGCACAATCGCAAAAATTATATTGTAAAATCCCCAGCGCCTGATAAAAAAAAATTCACGATGCACTCCAGCCAACGTCCTCCAAAAGAGCGATCACCGCTAACTGCTTTATAAACACATTCAAGCCGAGTGTTTACTTAAAAGAAAAAGAAAATAACAGCAATTTTTATCGCCATTTCGAGGAAAGACATTACGATATCCAGTGAAAAAGAATGTCCCATCAGCCGAACGTATAAAGCGTACAGGTGGGGAGGGCCTCTTGCACAAGAGAGCCGTGCAGGTGTCGGTGACCTCGCGGGTGCCGCGCGGAAAATTTTCGTCGGCGGCTCGACTTTTTATTTTTCGCGCTCGCACATAACGCGCATAACGCGCTCGGCAATTGCGTAAGCTGCCGCACGAGGAAGGCCGGCGGTCCGCGAAGGCCTCCTTTGGCGGGGCCCGCGCACGCAGGAGGAAGGAGGAAATGCATCCCGGCAGTTTTGTCGAATGCTCTTTCGGCGATTACGCGCCGTTTGTGCTTTTTCGTCCTCGACGAGTTATGAGAGCCATCGGCGTTTACCACGGCCTTACATCGGTGCGGTGCTTATATAGCGAGTCGGTACGGCGGTCACTTTTGCTTTATTAGCGCGTAAAAGAATTTTATACGCGGGGGACTTGTTTTACATGCACCGAAATTGCTATCTTTTTCTTTCTTGCGTAATAAGCAAGATTATCGGGAGAGGAGGGGGGTTTGAATTTATTAATGGTATAGGAAACGGCAGAAGAGATATCTTATACAAATTTATTATTCTCAATTTTTTGAGATCGGTATAGCGATATACGCGTTGTTTTATTTAACACCCTCTGCTGAATTGATAATTATTGAGAAATTATTTAACGTACGCAATGTATTGCTTTATATATACAGTATTTACTTTATTGATTATAAAATAAAGCTTTTCAAATTATGCGCTCGAAATTATGAATCTGTAATCAATGTCATGATGATTAACTTTCCAGGGACTCTTTTTTTTTATAGAAAATTTATTCCCTTTCAAACAAACATAATATATTCTTCATATTCAAATATATTATCCGAATCTTAATAATAAATCAAAATGCTTCTTTAAGTGCTCTCCAGTAATTGTTTTTTTTTTTTAAGATACTTAATTAAGTATGTAAAAATTAATAAATAGCGCATGAATCATACTTTATTTTTTACTACATTCTTAACCTACATTCACCGCTGTTATTTTTCAAAATCTACCAGGAGCTGCAATTATTCTCGAAAAAGAGAAATCTACCTCGTGCGATGAACAAAATGTAAAGCGATCACTCGCCTAGAATGCAGGAGATTAAGTGAAAGAGAAACGTTTTGAACTTCACCTCATCGTTAAGAAAAAAAAAGAAAAAAAAAGTCCAGAGAAGCGCACCGAACGGTCGTCAAACCGAGCGAGCGGGTATATAGGCACATATAGCGCTTCGCGCAAAACCGCACTATCGCTCGGGCTCCGTAGCCGTGAATGACGGCGGACATGTTACACATCAATCACGATCGCTCGCCGCTGCGCCAAGAAGAAGTATCCCCCTCGCTCTTTATCTCCCCGCTCGTCATTCCCACGTTACGGGACGTTAACCAGTTATGAAATGCGCTTACAAGGCTCTCGACTTTCTCGCTGCCGCGCGGCGAGCGCAACTCTTTTCTCCGAAGAAAGTTCCCCGGCAAGTGCATTCGAAAGTTCTCTCTCTCTTTTCGCGTGCAATTCTATTGAAAATCCGCTCGCCGGCGAGGGAGGCGGAGGGAGAGGGGGGCGGGACCTAGAAAACCGGCTAATCCGTCCGCCGACAAGACAATGGCGAGGCCGCGATTTTTTTTTTCACAAACGACAAGCTGACGGGGAAGGGGGGGGGGAGGAAAAAGCGTGATCCACTTTCCTCGGGTTCGCTGCGAGGTGCAAGGGAAAGTCGGGGGGCCTCCGCTTGTTCTAGATCTTTTCCGAGAGTTTCTCGCTGCGGTGACACGTCTCCCTCCCGCTGGATTATCATTTTTCGCGAACGTCTTTTCACTTGCGGCCCGTTGCGGATTAAGCTTTTCTCTTATACTTTTGGATGTAGTTGTTCCTAACTTTGGGCATAAAAAATTTGAAATTTCGTTAGCTATTAAATTTTTATCATCAAAGCTGGCTGCAGGATTGCTAATTTATATCGACACACGGTACGAAAAGTAGCACTGAAATTTTCCTTCCGACGAAAACTAACACTTTACCGCCTTTCACTACGAAAACTAACCCTTTACCGCATTTTGCCACGAAAACTAACACTTTGCCGCATTTTAACGCGAAAACTAACACTTTACCGCATTTTGCCGCGAAAACTTACACTTCATCTCATTTTGACGCGAAAACTAACACTTTTGCTTGGAACGTTTTCTGCAAATGGCAGCGTTATTCAAAAAATCGTCTGTTGTTCGAGTGTTTTTCATAAAATGTCGTCATTTTCAGAACACGTTATAAGCGAATTAACTTCAGTCTAGTGTGCAATAATGTCTGATATAATATTCTGGGTGTAAGTGTTACGTTTTTGCAACAAAATGATTAAACTGCTACTTTTCGTCGCGACTTACAAGAAAGTGTTACTTTTCGCTGCAAAATGAATAAAGTGTTAGTTTGCGCGGCGGGCAGTAAGTGCTACTTTTCGTACCAGGTGTCGATTTTTAGTGTGCCTCTTTTGCCTTAGTTTTGTCTGATAAATTTTTTAAATTCCGTTTGTGGTTCCTGAAATATATATATATGCAGCATACTTATATAAAATGTTTTCGCGAAAATATTAAAAAGAACATATCGTAAAACCATTTTAAATTTTCGTATTTTTGGTTTATTGCCAATTTATATCACTTTTTGTAAGAAGGATTAGTTTTGTTTCATTATTATAAATATAATTGATCTTACTAGAGATTTTTTTCGAAAATTAAAATACACACTGAGAGATAAATTTGCTTACAGTAAACGTGTACACAAGCTAAGATCAAGTATTGTAAATATATTTAGTAATATCGTGTCAAAATGTTACATCCACCGGTGTAAGGTTTTTACTACAATATATACAATATATACCATATATACTACCTTCAGCTCGTCGTGAAAATTAACCTGCATATTGTAACTGTTAACATACCGCGTGTTATGGTTACAGTATATATAGGATTGGCTCAAAATCGAACATGTTATGTTCATTGTTAACATACATGGTAATGGTAAGCAATTTTTTCTCGCAGATAATTCAAATAACAAATAGAAAGAGACGAATGAATTTAATAATAATAGCGAATATATATCAAATAATTTATAATCCTCGGAATAATATGTAAAATTAATAAAAGTGTAGTTAAAGTTTTAGTACAATTTTACTGCAGCTAATTCGATTTGAATTTCGCGATAACGATTAAATGTAAAGTATCAGGGCGATTAATTTAAATGCGATTGATTGGCTGAATAAATATCGTCGTTTGTATGGTAATCGAATTATAATACGTATGCGGCAATTTAAACCGATGAAATAATGCGGAAGCCCCGAGATTCGATCAATTAATTAATCTTCATTATCGGAATATCTTAGCAGCAGAAGGAAATGGAATATCCGGTCTGAATAGCCAAAGAAATAATCCAAGCAGCCAGCTTATTGTTTTAAATTCTCTTAATTCCGCTTAAAACTCCTTACCATCGCTTAATTATGCACCGGTTATCGCGAATTTTCGAATAATCAACTTCAATTTTCCGCGGAACTGGGTTAAAATTCCCCGGATCCCAGCGGTGTGTACTTTTAAAGTCGCTTAAATATTACAATCCGACCCACATTCGCCCTTTCCGCCAATAGATAATATACTCTTTCAACTCGGATGCATCATTAATTTCTCCCCATTAAACATTGCCTCTCCGTAATGAAATTAAAAATAAACCACTTTTAGCTTATCGAGAGGAAATTCCAAGTCCCCGGCGAACGAAAAGACGGAGAATCTCAAGCGCTCGCTTCTACGACTCCCCCGACCAATCAGAATTTCCCCGGTACATGCTCCCTGAGCCCCAGCTAATTATAGCTTTACGTAACGATTGCATCGCGCCACCCGCGCTCGGCGAAAAAAGAAAAATAAAATACGGAACCAACAAGTTCGCCGATCGCGAAGTCCCGAGCGCGTGGGCCTTAGGGTCGTTGCACGTAGCGATAATTGCGACACACGCGCGGACTCGCGGGTAAACAACTTCCGTCGCGTCGACGAAAATTTCACACCTCCGTGGAGCCGGAGAAAGAGGAAGAGGGTCAACGACTTTCTCCGATTACCGTGTTTGGCCGAGCGCGCGCCTCCACTCGTACGTGTGTGTACGTGTGTGAGTGAGTACGTGGCGGCGAGTGCGATCCGCCGATTATTTTCACCGAATCGCAGTGTCGTCGACACCGCGCTAAATTACGAGCCTTGACTTTTACCCGAGGCGACAGGCCTGGAAGAAGCAACATACTAGTCGCCGCTTAGGATCGAGTGGATTGTCAATGGATAGAGTTCGTCGTACTCGCGAGTAGAATATTATAAAGACTTGTTTTTTTTTTCTAGTTTGTGATGTTTCTGAAGGGATTAACGTTTTTTTCTGGATTGACTTTTATTGGTGATTTATTGGGATAGAGAGACCGATATAAATATTACATGGAGCGTTGACTTGAATTATTGTTCATTAAATATTCGATTAATTTTACCCTCGTCATTTCGAATGATTGAATCAACGCGAATAATAATGTATTATCCAATCAACCCTTCAATTATAACCGATTAGATAAATTTCAAACATTTGATATAAAGTCTCAATGTATACATTGCTACGTAATTTAAATAATATAATTGAACTCATTCATGCGCTAATTCTGTTTGTGAAAGAATATCAGAGTGTAGCCTAGAGCATTGTTAATTTTGATCTGTTATTAGTGGATAGTCGATGCTATTTTCACAGTCGGATAAGTAGAAAAACATGCACATAATGATCAGTAAGAAATAACTTTAATGTCAATAACCTATGCTGAAAGAATTTTTTTTTTTTTTTTTTTTTTTTGTAAATTTGAAGTTAATAATTGGAATGCATATAATTTTTATTTAAATTATTTCATTACATTCATTTCAACACTAAGTAATTGTAAAAAATGACCCATCACGCTATTTCAGTTTCATTTATCATCATTAGCTAAATTTCAGTTCGACTAAAAAATAAAAAATAAATTCGCAACGCACTTTTGAAAGCTAAAATTACCTCTTCATGAATCGTCCAAAATCAATTGAAAATAAAACTGCAATACCACGGATCAAGAAAAAAAGATGAACTAATAGCCGCGCTAATCCGCGCGACGTTAAATAGTGAAATTTCGCGGTTAAGCAGCGCAAGTACCGAGGGACCGGCTATAATCGCGGAAATTGCACGGATTAGCATTTCCCCCGGGCTCGCTCTGCACTCGGTGAAACTGTAACAGAAGTGGCCGGGAATGTCCCGGAAGGGTAAGAAAGCGGAACGGCCGCCTAGTTACACCGGGCTGAAACTTGAACGTGGCCCCGCGCGCGACACGTCCCCTACTCGCGCTCCCAGCCCTCGCTAATCTGCATTTTCGCATCGGCGGACCTCGAACTCTTCTTGCGCTTCTTCTAATGAGCCTCCCTTTGTTCGCGTTAGAAAATAAAAAATTAAATAAACTGTACAAAAACAAAATTCGATTAATAACATCGGCTTTTATTTCATGGTAAATAAGTTGTTACGGGGAGTATTACTATTGTTGATATCATTGAAGTCTTTAATAATGCTACAGTATCACTTACTAATTAATTATTATGCTAGCAAAAATTCCGCGCTTTATGCTCTCGAATTTTTCATGTTAGGGTATCAATCGGGAAAGCATTTGCCTTTTTTGTTTATATGTATACGCACCTTTATTGAATGTAAGACTATCGTCAAAACCAACAATTCCATATTATTTAGTTAATATAAAAAATATTTATTTAATAGTGAATTATTTATAAAAAGTGATCGAAACGACTATTTTGTATCTACATAATCGGAAAGTTAAACAATCTTCTTAGTTGATTGTTCAGAAAGAAAACTTATTTTTTGAAGCTATAGTCATACGTTAAAATAAATTTTAGTTAGTGTATTCAATTTTAACACTACTCAACTGGAAATATATCCTTTAGCTAATCATATTTCTTCTAATGATTTACAACATCCTATTCATCGTTTTTTTTTTACAAGAGGACTGTTAAGTTTGCCTATCGTGAAACACTTTACCATTGCGCTTATTAATTGTATTATTTTATTGTAAAAGGGTTTAATATTAAATAACCAATTAAACAAAAATTAAACACGAGAGAAAGAAGGAACGAGCCACGACAGGACTTTCAGGTCATCCGCCGTGCGGTCCGCGCGAAACCGACATAGTCGATGAACCGGCGCTAAGCTAACGGCAGCGAATATTGCCCGTGGCGCAGCGGCGGCACTTTCCCCTTGGCTTCTCTTGACATTGAGCGGGCCGCTCGATCCGCGAGCGGAGAAAATGCGCGGCGCCGCGGAAAAAGGCGCCCGCGAGTTACGCGCGCAGTTTTTCCTCGTAATTCGCGCGGCGACGATTTTTTCAACGACGTTTCACCGAGCGTTTTACGTAAATCGGCTAATATCATTCTTTTTTTTTCAGACTGCACCAAGAGTGCCTCTCTATGATTATCGAAACAACAATTCGATCGCTCGCGCAAATATTACTTCAACTGCTGTTTATTCAATATATACGTGTAAGCATGAGGCGTTCGGTGCGATGAACTTTTTTTTCTTCTTTTAACGAGTCGTTGACCCCGCGGCTTATTTTGATAAAGTGTGTGTTTTTTCCCCGCAGCCTTTAGTTTGTGCAAGTAATCAAAACACTTTGCTTAATAAACAGCGGCATGATTGTCCGTACGCGGATGGAGTTGCATCGATCTGAAAATATTGAACTTATCCGATGTTTATGAAGAACGAGCTCAATAGAAGAGTAATGAGGAGAGGATAAAATAAATAATTAATTTGTTGAGAAACGGCGAGGGTGTAGAAATGAGGAGAGGCGCTGCGTGTCTATCGCGGCGACACGCTTTTCAAAGCGAAGCTCCGTAAATCGGACCGCTCCGAGCGCTAATGAGCGGCGAGCGCCGCGTGAAAACGAGAGGGGGAGGGTCGTGGTCAACTTTCTCCTTCAACCTCGTCTTCCGCGATCGCGTGCCCGACGCCTATTACCCGCGGCCGATTATGCCGCAGCCCCGACGGCTGCATCCGCGCGCTTCTCCTTTCTTTTTCGCCACTTTTTTCCATTTGCCGCGCACGAGCTTCCTTCCTCTCTCTTTATTCGAACGTTTGTGTCTTATTATTTTTTTTTTTTTCGGCTTCAGGACAATTCGAATGGAAGGCTTCTCTGAAACTCGGATGTGGAGTACTGGTTGGTATGGAAATATTCAACGGCGTAAATACGTAATTTAAAAGGTTTGATATACTATTTTGATATGTGCATAAAAAAATTGCGAAGAATTTATATCGAGGAAAAGATGTAAGATCTTGTTAAATCTTTGAGTAAAATCTTGGATCACTGACATTTATTATACGAAGTAAGAAAATTTATATAAAAAAATGAGTGAATGAGTAAATAATTTTGGTATTGAATAAATAATACCTGCTTTAAATTAATAATAGACTTAATAAGTGGAGGGCAACGCTTATTTAATTGTTATAAACATATTTGAAGACATTATCATAATAAAATTTAATGACAATTTATGTGGTGTTGATAAAATTTTTAATACCCTAAGTAACTTTAAATTACTTTCAAACGTAGTGAACGGTAGTAAGGAAGGCATTCATTATCGATAATTGAGCTAGTATAAAACTGAGTAATACCATGATACATACAGCAATGAACTTGTATAATTAATCTTGAATTAAAATTACAAAAAAATAAATACATATTGTAACTTTAAAGTTTGTTGCACCGAATTTTAATAAATTCAGATTTTACAAGACATTGTCTTTGAGTCGAATTTCTACATGCATTAAAATAAAAATTCCCAATTATACTTATTATATCCTTGTTCCTTTCAAACTAATATATGAACTAAAAATATAAAGATTATTAACAAAATAAACGTAATTCCTGAAAAAATTAAAAATTTGATTACATATAAGTAATCTCGAAAAACATATTAACCATATAATTTATTAATTAAAGATTCGAGTCAACATTCAGCATTCATCTACCGCAATTAATTAAACAATTAATTATTTCAGTAATAAACAATTAAAATCCCCATATAATATACTACCCAAACCACTTAGCATCGGGAGAAGAAAAGCAAGGCAGCCAGCGTGAAGCACTTTAAAAACAAAAAAATTCCCAACATGGAAAATCTTGGAAGAGAGCGGAAAAAAGAGAGCCTTGAAAGGGCAGATGATAGAGCCTGCAGGGTAGAGGAGAAGAGGAGACGAACCAGTCGCGCTTCCCCATCGGGAAGGATGCACAGCGTACGTGACTCGTGCGGCGCTTGGGGAAGGTTGCGGTGATCTCCGGACGCGTGATGCAAGCGAGAAAAGCCTCCGAGGCTGGAGAGGAAAAGGGGAGTGTGCGGCCGGGGAAAGGAGGGCCGGCGACGCTGGGAGACGCAAATAGACGCGCGGGGAAACACAAGGATGCGCCGAGTCGCCCGAGGGACGCCCTCGCTTTTCTCGCGTCGAGGATGCTCGCGTGAGATGCGAGGCTGCTGAAAAATTTACCGTCCGCATTTTCAAAATAACTAGTGGTTGATTAGAATTTCTGAGGGGGGTCGTAAATCAAGGCTTGATTTATTAAATCGAGTTTAAATTGAGTTTGATAGTTGCTATTTTAGCTTTGAAAAATTGCTCTTATTTTGAAGTGCGTGTTATATATATATCATACGTATTTAAAGCTGGTTGATGCTACTTTAGTGAAATTTTATAATATAGTTTTTAAGACGTTTGTGTAAAACGAATAATTATTAATGAAATGGCGATTTCAAATTATAGAATAAGGCACAATCGTGGACAATTATAATTATGAAAAAGGTAATTTTTTACAAATGTAAAAATATGTTCTTAAAGTTGTGAAGAAAAAATCAAGACAAATGTACACAATTAGAATAAATTTTGCATGAGTACTTATTTATTTATAATAGTGATGCATATTATAAAGACCGTTTTTAAAAAAACAAACCTATTAAGCAAAATTTAGACGAAGAATTAAATTAATAATTCATTTGCAATAAAAATTCTCTAAAGTAAACAACTTTGAAAAATCTGGAAAATTCAACATTTGTCATTGAAATCCAACGTCCGTCCGCGAGTATCTTTTAAAACACCTCAAACCTTGTTGCATTTTACATTGGACAACCTTCCGCTCACGTAAGTTTCGCTGTTTAAAAAAGTCACGCATTTGAATAAATGCATCTCCAATATTTCGATTCAACTGCATAGAAAGAAGGAAAAACTCCAACTGCGTAAAAACTGAGTCAAACGAGCTTCAATTACCTCAATTTCTTCGGAAGAGATTATTTAATTTTCAACTTAAACGGAATTTTTCGAACCTTTCACCCTTTTACCCCATAAGAGAGTACACACCGCTGATCCCGGATAACTTCGCAAGTTGAAGCGAAATCAGTCGCTTGCATAATTCATGATCGTCTAGGCGGGCAGCATCCCGCCGATGTTTACCCGGCGAGCCGCTCGATAAAATGCGTCTGACCTAAAATTTATAAGCCGCGGCTCACTGCCAAGGGCGAGCAACATCCGATGGGGGCGTTCATTTTTTTTTGAAAGAAAAACGTAAAAAAAGCGACGGAGGGGGAGGATGATGCGCAGCTGCGCGCGCGCCTGAAAAATTAGGAGCACGTGTCGATGAATTTCCGGCTCGACCCTCTTAGCTCCTCATTGCACGATTGCATCACGACAGATTCTCGGAATAAGCGATCTCTTTTTTCCAACAAAACTATTCTGAATAGAGTGCGACGCTGCGACTTCTAATCTGACAAATTTTAAATTTCCCGCATTTTAATGATGTCTACTGTATTCTGCTATTATTGCATAACATATTTTTCTAATTGGAAAATGTTCAACATATTCGTCTTTGATTCGTTTTAAGGGGACACCAGATGTGCATTTTAAAAATCTCGAAAATCTCCACGACAAAATTAAAGGATTAACGGATTTTTTGTGAAAATCCTCGGTATAACGAATTCAACCGGTTAAAACTAAACTACTGCAAATACTTTAAAAGCTTTGTGAATTATGAATATCGAAAGTTGAGAAATTCTCGGCTTTCCCGAAGAAACTACACTTTCAATTCGAAATCTCGAGAAATTATAAAAACTCGCCAAATAATAATAATAATAATAATACTCATCCTCTGATTTTATTATATCACCCACGAAATTCTCGCGATATACACAATAATATCGTGGGATTCACCCAGTGATAAGCTCGAAAAAAAAAATTCCAGACAAACATTCATAGCCGGGGGTCCGAGCGGACGCGAATCGTCACAAATACACAGAGAAAAAAAAAAGAAATAAAAGAACGAAATGAGGAGACGAAAATCGAGCGAGATAAAAAGTCGCCGGAGCGCCAGGACGCGGTATATCTCGGCGTCGCGCGGAAATCCTGTGCGCGTCTCCGAAGTGTTACACTCGGCGGCGGGTGTCGTTCACCCGAGGAGGCGTCGGACGCGTTTCCGATATAGTGCCCCTTATAAATACGCTCGGGCGCTTTCTCGCTTTCTCTTTCGGCCGGGCGACGATCGATAGGAGTGCGCGCATATATACGCGCCGCCGCCTGAATTCGTATTATATCGCGCGCCCACCGATCGCCTCCGGGAGTAGCCCCTGATTCATCGGGGAGCGATTATGTGGGGAGTCCCGTTGTTTGCCGTGCGAGCCGCTATTACGCCTTCGGTTACGTTGACGGATAGAAAGCGATTTGCCCGCGAAAATTCGTGGACTCTCGGTTTCCGTAATTTTAACGATGTTTTACGGTGATGTCACGAATGGCCGAAATTACGTGGATGATTGGATATTAGTCATTATGTTTTGGTTTTAATAAATTAGATTGTTCGAAATAGGCGATGCTTCGTATAGATTTTTTTTTATCTTTGACGTCAAATCGTTGATTAATAAACTTAATGATTGTACATTTGCCCAAAAATAAATGGAACGTAGAACGTAGTTGCAATTAAATTGTAATCAAGTGGTATATATAGTGAAGTCTGTTAGATTTATAAATAGTATAACACTTTAATAACATGCATTCTTTCAGTGTATATGTATTGAATTGAAAATAGAAAACGTGCGACCTAATTACTTCTTTAAATGCGAATCAAGCAAAAATCGAGTTCCTATTTTTAGATTGAATGAAGGTATATCTTTTACTGAAATGTCGCTAATTTTCACTACTGCATACTAAATTGCAGATTGATTTTTTAACTTTAAAATAAGGAATCATTTACACTGGTCATTTAATGTAAATAAAAAAAAGAGATCTGGAGCAAAATGAGAAAGTATGTATTTGAGAATATGCAAAGAACGAGTCAACAACAGTCGAAGCGGGAGACAGTAAAATCAATATAATGAAATATTCCAGCAATCTATTATCGGACATATCGTAATTTTGTTTAATGACCTCACTTGGTCAAATATAATCAAAACGCACAATCGTAGAAAGTCCCATATGTAAGTAAAATTAGGTCCCTCGATATGAACACTAAAGCGGAGGTTTAACATAAAAACAACTCATATATGCAGTTCACCGACCAACAACATCCGCGCACGTGACACAATATTAATAACAAAACTTTAATCCGAAAACAGATTTCACTTCCATTATAAAAAAGAAAATGAAATCTCATTAAGTCGCGGAAAAATTCAAGAATCCCGCACCGTCTCCCGGCAATCGGACTAAATTGAGTTACGACCGAAAGCGAGTACTCGAATCTCGGCAAAAAAAAAGAAAAAACGTATGGGATGTAACCGCCGCAAAAGCACAATAACTTTCGACGAAAAAAAAAAGCGAGAGCCACGGCGAAGGTGGTCCAAAACAATAAACACCTCGCGGGAGCATCGACCCACATACGCCGATCCGAGGGGGGCGCACAATGCCGCGGCGAGCGGAAGTCTCGAACCTTCCGCGAGCGGATCTCGGCTGCGAAATTGGGTCGAGCGTGTACCCTGCCTATACGTAAGTGCACTGATTCGCCGCCCAAAAATCGATTCGGCAGAAGGTGGAGGCGATCGCGATCGCGGCGCTCGGGGAGGGGGAGTAACGGTGCGTCGCCCTAGATATCGCGCGAGCGAGCGGTACGCGCGCCCATTGTGAAGGCCCGCGGTGCGTTATGACACAGCGACGTCGGCGGCTTCCTGAAGGAGAGGAGCCCATTGTCTCGGGCAACGGGCGACGGTTACGCTGAACTACTTTTTCCAAGCCTCGCGCGCGCGCAACCTTCGGTTCTTCGTTTTTTCTTTCTTTCTTTCTTTCTTTCTTTTTCGAGACTGTGTGACGCCTGCATTGAGTAACGTTCTGATTTTATTTTCGGATGCCTTTTTTTCGTCATTGTTCCAGTTCCAGTTTAACGTTATCTAAATGTATGCAACGAAGACATCGCTCGCGCTTTCCGTTTCAGTTTTTTGTTACTTTTTTATTTTCATTGAAGTATTTATCGTCTTGAATCGATCCATAATTATGATCGGTGCAGCATTTGAAAATTAATTTACATTGGGAAATGGAAAAAGTCTTAAAAGGCGACTGCTTGCTATTTTTTTCAATTAGAAAAAATACACACATTTGTTGTTTTACATCTGCATAATTGACATGAGTGCATTGTGAAGCGTGAATATGGTAAAATACCTGCGATGATAATGCAGCGCGTTGTCAATAACCTATAGCGTACACGTAAATTATTTGCATACAAGAAATATTTCAGCATTTCAACCCTTCTCATTAATAACTGAATTAAACTAGTTTTCAATTATCTCGTTATCAAATTATGTTAAAAGTCATAATAGGAGATATATCGTAATTGAATCGCAAGGAAACAAGTTGAAACTATTATAATGCGCGCATCATGTGAAATTTATCGTCTCATAATTAATTAATAACAATTGCATTTTATAAGCTAAATACGTTGACTAAACGCAGACACAATGTACTCGATTTATTATATAAATTATTACAGTAATATCGCATTAAAATAATTCCCATAAATTATATCCCGATGTAAAAGTGCACTTGAACGATTTCCACAAAAAAGTTAAATAACAGAATAATAGAATAATTAATAATATTATTAAATATTATTAGAAATAAAATTTATGTATATAAGTTAAATAATATCAATCGTGCTGTAATAATTACTGCGAAAAAGAATACATTAAGTATATTAGAAAAAAATCTAGAATGTAATCGGGAGTATCGCTGAAATCCAGCAAAGCAACTTGTTGAGGTTATTTATGTGATCGAATTTCCTCCTATTGATAAGAGGAGCGTAAAACCGTAGGCGTGTATTAGAGAAGGAAAAGCGAGGCGATCTATCTCGCCGCGATAAAGCCTTGCGGTTTGATATGTATAAATGACGTTGCCAAACAGACGTGTTTACGCATCTTATTATGTGCGTGTTATAGCCTCGGAAACAACAGCCGCCGGACGGGCGTGAGAATATAATAGGTTACATCATCCCCCTCTACTCGCGTTATCATTATGTTATCTTAGTCGGGGCTCTTATATGCGAGAGACTCCGTCTGTAAGCTGGCGAAAACTAGCGACTGCGTGCCTCTAAACCGCAGGCACTCGATTCTTTATGAGGTGCTAATTTATCGTTATTATTTTCGGATAAAAGTTATTTTTCTTTTTTTTATATTATTAATTTATTTTTTTTATAAATATTTTTTATTTCAATCCCTTTTTAGATACATATAATCTATACCTTTACAATTTGTTTTAGACTTTTATAAACAATCTACTTAAAAGTATAATATACAACTTTTTTTTTGTACAACAACAATCAGCGCTAATATTTTTCATCGTGAAAGCAAAAATGGACAATTTTTTAGCACATTTTTGTATCTACTATATTTAAGTGCAATGATGATTTTGACAGTTTTTAAAAAATATTCGATAAAAAAATACTCGAAGTCAGTATATGAGTCTCAATTTACTAATTGATTGGTCGTGTCATCAATTATATTTTAAAAGGGTGTTGTAAGTTGAATTAATAAAATACGATGACTGGCTACAATGGCGTTACGCGAAGAAGGCGAATATAATATACTTTTTAACGCGATAAAATTTTATTTCTTTTTCTTTATTTAAATGTAATTATAAATAAAAAAAATGCTATCTACACCATTCAGCTGATAAAGAAAGAAAAGTATTTGAGAGCCGAAAGTATAATAAATGCAAATTTAACTCGCAAATTGAGAGCAATTTTTTTTATAAATCGTACTGTTCAATGCACTCGGTTTATAAAAAACTCGTTTGGATTTAATTTGAATTTATACACGAGCGATGAGTAAATAAAAGTCCCCTCAATAATCCTTTAAAAAAAAATCTAAAATCCATATTTAACATAATCAATAAATAGTTTTAATATAATTAAGTCATCAATACCTACTTCATTATATCTTCACTATAGAAGCAGGCGAACTCTATTAAATAAAAAAATCCTAAAATGGCTCAACACCATCTATCCCGAAAAAAATCTATCGCGGTCTCCGCTTTTCCTCAAAGCGAATAGAATTGCCTACTCCCGCGCAAGGAATGCAGCGGCACTCCGTCAGGTATATATATACCGATGCGTCGGCATTAGCATGTCACCGGGTCCGCTCTCGGGCGGTCGCGCCGGCACGTGGCCTTGAGGGCCTTGCCCCGTCGTCTCGACCCTGATCATCGAGCCGCGCTCTCGCTCTCGTCCCAAGGTCTTTTTTGTTCGATGCAGGATATCATCCCGCTCACGTGCGCGTTCGCGTGCTATGCGGCGCGCCGGCCGGCGATCCCCGGGACATATGTGCCCGGCGGCCTCAGGCTGCAGGAAATATCGATCGTCGCCGCTCGCGTATCTTCCGCCGAGATAGAACGCGTGATTGCCTAATGCCAGAGCCTCGGTGTTACCGCTTTGTTTGTTTGTTTGTTTGTTTTTTGCCTTTTTTTTCTGTGTTGAGAACTCGCTAAAACGGAAAGAGTAAAATTTCACCTTTTTTATAGTAGGGGAAGGACGGGCAAGACGGACACCTTAAGGAAAAGCAGATAAAAAAATTAATTAAATAATAACAAATAAATAAATTTTTTATGG
>JAWWEN010009310.1:0-25308 GCA_035582955.1 Sycophila texana | reverse complement strand
AATGATCTTGATAAGAAATTAAAATAATATTTTTTTGTATTAGTTTAATTATAGAAAATATATATAAAAATAGTTTAATTGTTAAATTTTTTCAAGAGATTTTTAATTACTCGTAAAAAAATATAATTTTTATTTGTTTATTTAATAAAAAAACGTTAAAAAAAACAATGTATGCACGAATATTTTTTATTTTACAGAACGGTCGTTTAAATTATCGATCGGACCATTTAATCTCTATTGCATGCGCCAACTCATAGTAATTGTGCCATTAGATATATTGACGCATTAAATATTATCGAATAACGATTTCGTTTATCTGCTTGCATTAATTAGACAAAATTAGCGCGTGAAATTTGAATTGCATCGCTGCCAAATTCCGTGGAAAGATAAAGTTCAATGTCAAATATATAAACTACGTAAATTACCGCCGTTTCAAACGGCTTCCAGTTCATTGGCACATAACTTCCTTCAAAACAAATTATTTCTCCTATATGTAATATAACAGAAATAATAATATCCATATACGCACACAGACACATACATCCAGCCGGATATTTTAAAAAAATATTATTTTTCGATCAACAATATTACTCATAACATATTTACAACGTGTTTTTAGAACTCAAAATTTTACTATTATACAAAGCTTCCTATATAGGGAGGAAACAAAACAAAATTAATTTTACAGTTGAAACAGAAAATCGCAATAAATAAGCGCAATTGTTCCATCCTCGATAAACCGCATAAATTTCACAAGTACGTAGCGACTCGGAAAGTTCAATCCGCCAATAAAACGCGCCGCACTCCGCGCGCACCGCAAAAGCAGTAGGACGCACACTACAGCCTCGGCAAGCGAAAACAACGTCAATTTGATGAAGGGGAAAATAGAGTCTCCGGCCGCGCGCGAAACGTCCCGCATATTACGGGGCGCTCTCTCGGGATCGAGCTTAGCGGCGGAAAAAAATCGCGAGCTGCCAACGTGACAGGAGTATCCGGTGCTTTTGAAATCGTAAATAAGTGCATCGGCCCATAGAGCTGCTCAGAGAGAAAGAGAGAGAGAGAGAGGCGCAGGAGAGAGCGGCTCGCCGCCAGAGAGGTGGAGGGCAATGAAATAGATTGGCCGATCCAATCATTCCATTAGGCGGGCAGATGCGACGGAGACGACTGTATCCAGCGGAACTGCGTCCTCTCTGGGCACAAAGAGCCGGCCTCGGCGCATTTCGCACGCGCCGATCGGTCAAAACGCTGCCGGAAGAAAATTCGCCGGACTCTCGCTCTCTGTTTGCCCGATACGTTTTCTTATACTTTGTTCTGTTGCCGGGAACGTGTTTGGCCAAGAAATCACCATTTTCAGTATAATAGGGAGCGCTGGTTGTGTTCGGAAGTAGTTCGATCCTGCTTAAAAGTTTATGCTACGCTGCAATTCGTGTGCGTAGTAAAATGTGTGTATTCAAGTAGCTTATAGACTAAAATAAAAACTTTAATGGAAGTTTTCGGTCCGTATATGGCGGTATAAAATAACGTTCGAAGATACTTCGGATAAGTGGTAATTTATCTTGCGTGACTTTTTGAAAAACTCTTTTCTATTTTTCACTTTTTCGTATTTTTATAACGCGCACTTTGTTATCGATTAGGTGCACTAGCTAATAATCATTTACGGTCGCTGGCGATTCTTTTCTTCGAAATAAAATTTTAGGAAACAAAAGTTTTTAGCTAACATTTTGCTTTCTGCAATCTTACTTCATAAAGCTAAATATAGTAATGATAGTATTCTCCCAGTCGTAATCACTGAAATTATACACATTTCTCTTGTTACCAGGTCAATTTCTTTTACAATAATTTTCTTTTTCGCAATACTTAATTAGACGCAGAACGAGCAATGTAAAATTCTAATCAATACTATTTACTCCGACCTACATAAAAAAGCAATACGTATGCAACATTCATAAAAGTTTTCAAACAATCTTGAAGCGCGTGCAATCATTTTCTTATTTACGAAGGATCCGAAAACTTTTCTACGAAAATTTAATTCGTCTATAAAAAAAAACGAACCAAAAAAAAAGAAATTAGGAAGCGGTCGAGCAGGGTCCGGCTAGGAATAATGCAAGTGCAGAGGCGAAGTTTTATAGGCGCGAGAGTTCGAGGGTCGAGGGTGGAAGTTCAGCGAGCCTGGGCCTTGATTAATCGAAGGTCAGAGTCGAGGATCGGAAGAGCGAGGGTAGACCCTAGCCGGGCTAATCATCGCCTCCCCGACACTACTTAATCATCGCTCCTGTACTTATGCGGGCTTCACACCCGGTCACTCGTCGCGCTGCTCTAGAGGCAGTTACCAACGGAAATATCGTCATTGAGGGTTTTAAGTTGTTTTCACGCGGGACTACTCTTCTCCAGGGTCCGGGTGGCTCGCAACTTTTTAATCCGATTAACACTTGGTACTGCCAACACTTTCGTATTAAATTGTAGCTGTGTTACGTTACAAGTGAAATTCAATTTAAGCTTATAAATGCAACTTCCACCGAGTTGTTTTTTTATTAATAGTAATAATTGAACACCCACGATTGAATAATGTAATATCCTTTGCAACATTTTTTACGTTATTCACTGATGAAATATTACTTTAATAGAATTTCATTTAATGATTGACTTGTGATGTATTCAATAATTATAAGCATAGTGAATTTATGGCATTTTAAGAAAATTTACTATGTGTAAGAATGGATAGCCTTTTGCATTTTCGAAAGTGTGAGGTAATTAGAGAAATATTTTTTAAAAGCGCTGATTCAAGTTTTATGTGTGTAAGTAGAAACAGACGAATGTACACAGACGCATTCTTTTAATTAAGTTGTTTGGAGCTTTCTCTTCAAATAAGGGAAACATTTTTTTTTTACTCTCCTAATTAAAAAAAAAAATTAGTAAGAATTCAACTACATTTTGTAAAGGATGTTTCAGATGTTTCAGAGTACAGCAGATGAGAAATTGCCATCTGGTCACTCTCAAGTAAAAATTGTACGTAATAACTTCACGCCTTAGAAGCGTTATGTCATTGAGATTATAAAAGCCAACGACTTTTCCCTGGAATGTTCTTTTTTTTACTAAATACACTCCGAAAAATACAATTTTCTTAAGAACATTACGTACAGTGTACCATGAGCTAACAATTTTACAATACAAAGTACAAGGAAAATAATGAACGCTTTCCCGTAATTATTGGTGATGCAAAATAGAAAAATGCTCCGTAAAGATTCAACTAGAATAAAGTCGCACCAACGAGAATCCATAAATCGTTGAAAAGTTGCGCCTACTCGTTCCCACGGACGGTGGCGCAAATCGTCGTTTTCTTAGCGGTGCAGAAGCAGAGGAGGATCGCGCGTGCGAAAGAAGCCGTCGCACACTTGTCGAAGGTGTTGCGCGGGATCCCGCGCAAAAGTCTTCGTCTCGAAGGGCCATTCAGGTCGGTGAGCCCTCCCCTCGAACTCGCAGGTACGTGCGTGTCATAATAACCGATGGTATTAAGCATCAGTGAAGGGGCTAAAAGGGCAGAGCCTCCATTCGACCGTCGGCAGCTTCTGCTGAACCAACGTCTGGCTGATGCAATGATGCTTGACTGTGATTTTTTGCAGTTCATGCGGAGAATGAGAATTTATTGAGGTAGTATGAGAATTATCTTTTAATATTTTGTTTTTCTATATATTTATAATTAGCATTGAATCAATCAAATAATCATATCGTTGCATCTAACAAATAAAAGCCCATTTCAAAAAACATTTTTAAAGCACTAGAGTAAAGTAAACTCTTCCAGAAGTTGATAAACTTGCGGTATCTTTCGTATGGTACCCTAAGTTTATCAGGTTTTGGAAGAATTTATTTTACTTTGGAAGTCTAAAAATGACAAATTAAAATATGCTTTTTTTGAAATATGCTTTCTTTCGTCAGATGCAAGCGAACTATTTTTTTAGTTTTAAATATTAATCGTAATTATATGCACCATTTGAAAATATGTATATGTACACGTATATTTCATTCAAAAAGTAGAAGTTTATTTTACATTACACGCACATTGTTGTAAAATATAACACTTCTTTCGAATTTATAATAACATTCATTATCTATTTTATCGATGTCAAATATTATCACATTAAAAACAAACAAAGATCATTTCAACTCATTTAATCAAGACTAAAACTAGTTCTTGAGTATTCTCACCATCTATCCTCCTTTTTTTATTATAATCTTAAATTTTTAAATTTCCACAGTCCTAAGAAAAAAATCCCCTTCGACGACTTAAGAAACAGATGTTGTTGTGCATCCGTAAACACTTTCATTTATAATTACAATAATTTATTTTTCTCAAAATAATATCTCTTTACGGATAAACCTTTCAAGCGCAACAAGAAAAAATACCGTTCGCGGGCCTTACACGTTATTCCACTTAAAAAAAAATAAAAGAACTTCACCTTCCTCTCAACTGAAAAGGCCCGCTGCCTTTTTTGCTCATTTGCAATCGATATCATCACCGTCCGAGCCTCGAGTTATTATTGTCACGCGGCCTCAAGGAATTTAATCGCCGAAGCTTTTGAGTGCCGACAAAAAAAAAAAGTCGACGGTAAAAAACAGCGTCGGTCGCGTGCCTTGCTCCTTTTTTTCCCCCGCGCGCGCGCCGACAATTCAACGTAAATTTCCAATTAACATTCTCGTGAGCATCGGCGGGCGCGCGCGCGAGCACCGAGCGTTTTTCTCCGCCGTGCATCGGAGCGACGTGTGGGTGAGTCATGCGTGCGCCCGGAGAAAGTCCGCCTTCAGGAAGCGCGACGGTGGGCCCTCGCGAAAATGACGGGATCACCTCCGTGGATGCCTCGATTCGCGCCCGAGTAATTATTCAATTACGTGCTCGGTTAATCGTGCGGGAGGTTTTTTGCGGAGCCGCATGCGCGCGGCCCGCTCCTCCTGCTGTGGGCGAGGAACGAGAAAATCAGTGGTTCGCGAATTGCCGTGATTCGGTCGTAAAGGCGAAATTTATGGGTCCCGCGTGTGCGCGCGTTACCGAACTCGCGCCTTTTGCACTCCGCGTATTTTCGAGGGAGCTCCTTTTGGGTCTGATGTAACGCGGCTCGATTCTTCGCGGCACTCGCGGCGATTGAAAAAGTGACGACGTAATATATTACACTTAAAAGTAAGCGGGATTACTAATATTATCAGCGAATTTTTAATCGAAATTCTAGACGATTTTTGTTGCGATATAAAATTGTAGAGCGTAGATTCTGTTTTATGTAAGACGTTTTTCTGCGACATATATCTTCGGATACGCGATAATTAGTGACGTGTTAAAGCAGTGAATGTTCTGATTGATAGGTGTACTGCCAGTTCAAATATTTGTTCACTTATGTTTCCTTTTCTTACAAATTAGTACTGTACCGAGAAAGAATATATCTTGTTTGAAAAAATTACCTGGTTGAAGTGTTCTAATTTTTTTAAATGAGAGATTTTTATTTAAGAAGCGATATTTCATTTTTCATCAAGAAAATGTATTTCCCTTATTTATTTTTTTTTTATTTTAAAAATTGAACTAAATTCTCAATAATTTATTTTGTACTTCAGTTTGAAATATCTAAAATATTTAAAAAATGATTGAATTTAATGTTAAAATAGAATATTGTAATTTCTCCTTCCATAAGTAGTATAATGTATAAATCAAATTACTATTTGAGAGCAATGTTTTAGTAAAAATTACTGAACTGTTTGGGAAAGTGGTCACAGACTGATATTTCGAGAGAAATTATTAAACTTTTCAGTAAAATTTGCCAAAAGTATAGTAAATTTTGCAAGACATAAGTATTGTAATTTTTACTTTATTTATGGCAAATTTTACTGAAAAGTTTAGTAATTTCTTTCGAAATGTCAGTCTGCAAATGCTTTCTCAAACAATTTACTAATTTTTACTAGACGATTCGTAATTTTTATTAAAAAATTTCTCTGATAGTGTAATTTTTCACCACATAAATTTCACTAAATACATTATCAACGCTATCTTTTTAATTTAATTTCATATGCAATGTTAAAAAAGAAGTCATAAATGAACTCGCGTATCATCTAAATCTGAATGAAAATTTGAGATTAATTTAAAAATCCGAAGAATGAAACATTATACTCGAGAAACTATTCACCTATTAAATAAGCGAATGATTTCCAAAAAAAAAAAAAAAAAACAATAAACAGCCATACCAAAACGAGATAAAATACTCGATTGTACCATTCAATAACTATACTAAGAAGTGACGCTATCTTGTCGGCAGAAAAAAGCCACCGAGTCGAAGAGCATAAATAAAGGAGCGATTTAATAGCACGAGCCTCACTCCGTTATCAACCGAAAGTTAAGAGAGAAAAAAAACAGCTCCACCGGCCGATCCCGTTTCCCGGCCGCCCGCTCTCCAATTGCCCTCGGCGCACGAGCCTCCCAAGTGCAAGCGTCGGGGCTTTGCCCGCAGCCTCGGATAGGAGGGTCCCGCCGTCGCCGCGCACAGCAGCTCCCATTGTGTCCGCTCACGCACACAGAGAAATCCGAACGAGTGCCCCGGCGCGGGCGTCAATTGACACGCGGCCGAGGCCCTTGCGCGCGAAATAGGCTTAGCCAGTCGCCGCCGCCTCGCCGATGGCACAGCAGTACAGCCTCCCGAAGTCGTAATCCGCTTTTACGTAATCCGCGCCCGTCGCCGTCGTGCGGCCCTTATCGCGGCGCGTCGCGCAACCGGTAGCCCTGCCGCCCCCTCCCCCCGCGTCGCCGGGGCTAATGAGTGCACAGTGAGCGGCCGGGCCGCGCTCTTGACGCCCCGGAGCGAAAGTGCTGGGCTGCAGCGGGAGAGAGAGAAGGTTTCGAGCGGCGCAAGGCCGCGGAGCTGCAGCGGCCGAACTTGGCCAACGCCTCTGTGCACCCGGGGGAAAGATGTGAGGGCGCGAAAAGCGAACTGCGAGGAAGAAAGGCACCCCGAGGACGACCGGTCCAACAGAAGCGCCTGTCTCTTTTTCGCCTTGTAAGTGTCCTTTCGTCGCTTTCCGGCTTTTTATATGTCACTGTTAAAAGAAAAAGTGCATTAAAATATTAATGTGCAAATTCTGGAAGCAAATGTAAATGTGCCTTATTTAATACAAAGTGCATTACGGTAGAATTTTTGAGTGGAAAAATTCTGCAGTAAAAACATCTTACATTTTATGTATTTGTACATTAATTTCCTATTTTGTTTCAAGTACATTAAATTTAAACATTTAATTAAATAATGTACGTGTGTACATAAAAAATGCATTAAATTTCATTATATTTTTAACAGTGTACTCTTCTCCTCTGCGTATTTATGTACATCAACTTGTTGCTCTCTTTTTTCTTTCATGGATTACATATTCGAATAACCGTAGATTCTTCTATTCTGCATTAGTTAATATCTTATATAAGACGTTCGCTTATTTTGGGACGATTTGTGGATAATTTTTAATGTAAGAATAAGTATGTGCGTGAATAAATTTCACTTATCGCATTTATTTTCCCGATCTCTTGTATTACCCTTATATAATTAAAATCCCTGCATTGCGAGACGGTCGAATTAAATCTTGTAATTAATGAGCATAAAAGCAGTCGCGATTGATAAAAAAAAATAAAAAAAAAATCAGCGCGCTTTAATCTCTTGTGTAAGGAGTAGCTTCTTTGTTGAAAATTTTGCTTTTTTCGAGGGAAACAACTGGTTGTATTAACGGACTAATTTTTAGCCCGATTTTTTATTCTCAAAAAAGTTGGTGCGAACGCGCAACAATCGCGTAACGCGTTTACAGTACATGCCTCTCTAAATAAAAAAGAGTGACATTCAATGTGAAAGAGTGAATATTCACTTTTTTTTATTTAGAGAGGCAATTATCGTAACGCTCGAAATGAAAGGGGAGCCGTGAAAAGGCCGTAATTGGAACGATCGGTGAACACGGGATCTGCAGTACGGTCGATTGAAATCAGGATATTGAAAGCTCGCACTGCGCATTTCTTTGTGAATTCGTTAATTTTTCACGCGTTCAATATGCCGCACTTTTACGCACGCGCACCTCGCGATTTGTCGAATTGAATTTGCACATCAATCGGTGGTGATGAATTTGCTTTGGCTGATCCACGATGATCGATTATGCGATTTGATGGGTGACGATGTAAATGCGTGACTCAGTTATTAATATAAGTGCGCTGATTACTCATCAGTAAAAAGTACATTGTTTTATTATTGCATGGCCTACATTATAATTAATATCTTTTCGACCTTAATTTAATTGAAAACTTAATTTATTCCTACATTGTTTTTTATTCAAATTATTGGAGTAATAACTGAATGATCAAGTGTTAACTTAGTTCTTATAACCTGTAGAAAAAAAGCGTGCAGAATTTTCTGCAGGCGAAAACCTTGCAGAAAAACATGCAGAAATTTCTGTAGAAATGACAAATTTCTGCGAAATCTTCTGCAAAATTTTTTGCAAAAAATTCTGCAGACGTTTTTATTCCTACGGGAATAACGGGAAAATACGGGACTTTGTTTCAAAGAACCCAATGAAAAGTGAAATAACGTGCAAAAAAGCATATAAAACAAAAATTATAATTATTTTTTCGCACAGTCTTGAGGGAGGGTTAAAGCTCAAATTTGCTCTTTTCATACTTGTTTTGTCTCATCAAACGTAGCATAATGTAAATCAGTGAATGCATTCCACATAAACCCTTATTACGCTCTAACGTATGCACCGTCAAAATCGCTAAGCCATCAAGCCCCCTAAAAAAAAAAACGTTCGCTCCTTGAAAGTCGTGTACTCATCGCTGCGTAAATAAAAAAATAAAACATAAAAATGAGGGTACGCGCGGGAAAAACCGAACACGAAAATCGTCCTCCAGCTTAAACGCGCGGCGCACGCGAAAAAAGGGAAAAACAAAGAAAAAAAAAAGACATGAAGAAGACGACACGAGCCGATTAAACGACTCGCCGTGTCTCTCTCGCACTCGCCTCGCGGCGGAGGAGTCGCGCGATCCGATCGCGTGGGCCCATCGCCGTGAAATCCGTGCCGCGCGATTGCGGGCAATTAGACGAGGCAGGTATATACCCAACAATCAGCGGCGCGCTGCACGCGACCCCCGCATCGACCGATCGATGCTCGCTACCCGTGACGTAATCGGCCGCCGATTACACGGCATCGCGGCTCGCGCCACGGCGTCATAAACACGTCACCGGCGCTGCTCGCGTTTCGGTGCACTTAAACGGGGCGACGTATATGCGCACGAGAACGCCGGCTCACTTAAATTTTCAGGTATTGCGGTACCATTCGCGGAGGCTCGACGATTCGAGTTGTTCGTAGTTATTGGGAATTTGGATAATGGCCTCGAGTGGGCGAATAATTCTCGATTTATTACTTGCAGTATTATTGCGTGCAATTTTCTTTTAAAAAAATTCAAGTGCGAAAAATGAAAATGACTGAGACATTAGTTAGATTGAATGAGAAGACTAAAATACAGTTAAGGAGAGGGGTAAATTAAATCATTTACATGGCCTCGAAATGAAGCGTTTTTTCGAACCTTCATATAGAATAATTTTAATAGTGAAGGAAAAAATTGATATTCTATTTATTTTATAGTAAGTCGGAATACATTACAAACTCGAGTGTTATTTCAATTAATAATAGAAATTTCAATAAATATAATAGTCTATATACTTGTTTCCGATAATCAGAAAAACATGATAAAAAAATCACTGCCGATTATAGATTGGCGAGCTTCCGCAAAACAATTGTTTACTATACTTGTTTATTAATTTCTAATAATATTTTTTATTTCAAGTATTTTATATTATTTATCTTCGAAAAACACATTTAAACCAATACAATGCGTTTACACCACTAGTATATGCGACTTATAACAACAATTATTTTACTGTTAAAATCTAATACTGCTGATTAAAATAAAATATGCAATGCATATAGCATTTTTTTCCTTGGCTGTACCAGTTAACAAGTGCAGCTACATTGATCATCGGGAAAGTATCTACTGCATTTTAAATATTCAATTTTAAATATTCAAGAAAAAATTCATCATTTAAGAAAATGAATTTAAATTCTAATTATCCTTTACGTTATTAATCAATTTGCCTATAACAATGCAACCTTCGATCATTGTTTACAATATCGACGAAGCGCTGCAGCTATAAGCACATTGAATCTATTTATAAAAGGGAGCAAACAAACTGTATCGAATTGGAGGCTGTCTGGATCTGGGCGTAAGCTGCAAAAATAAATAGGTACACAATTTCTTTGTGCAAATGTCATCGCAAATACAAAAAGACGGTTAGCCCTCGCCGCGCTCTTCTAATCACACAATTGGCCCAATTCGTTACCAGCATACCGGTGAAAGTAAATATTTTGTAACGAAATGAAAAAAAAATTGAAAAGGAGAAGTAAGAGGGGATTTTTCAATCGAACCCGAATGACAAGGATAATAAAAATGATTACACTTATGCAAAAATGGTAAAAGCCGATCCTGGCGCAACAATTAGTTAACGTGATTATCGTAACGATAAATCAACATACCCCGCATGAGCGCCTCCTACTACGTCGAGGGATTTCGTAAAATCGTTTAATAAAACTTTTGTTGAAACCGCGCGGACGTAATTTCCTAATTAACGGTCTATCCTGTCATCGCGAAGTTCGTTTGGCAACTTTTCGCAAAAATTGCAAGGTACACACATCCACGACCACCGCGTCGACGCTGTCTCCTCGCTCGTGCAGAAACGAAAATCGCAGTGGCTACAGGATGATATCCGTCGCCTCGCATTCGCCCAGATGTGACCCGCCAAATTAAGTCTGCTAAATTTGCTCTCCTTCTGCTTTTTATTTTTGTTTGCGAAACGAAACGAAAAAAATTAACGAGCCTAATTTTAAAATAAAGAACTCGATCTTTAAAACTTGAGTAAGCCGAGCGTCTGATTGTATAAAGAGCCAGGGATATATATAATCCTTTCTTATGCAATTGAAAGGTAATTTAATTACGGCGAGAAAAATTTTTTGTAAACATTCCGAAGGATATCATCGTAAAAATACATGTAGTTTGTAATCGACGCTCGGACTGATATTCTATGGAAACTTTTACGAAGCTTTTATACATTCACCGTCATATTTTAAGGGAAATTATTTTCTCGGTGTATATACTTGAAATAATTTAATTATACAAGAAAAAAAAATGACTAGGCTGAGCAGAATAACAATAAAAAAGTATAATGAAGGCAAATTGACCTCAACCGTCCGTGAATGAAAAGATTAGAGTCCGCGCTGAGTGTATAACGCGTTTTGAGCTCGTTGCTCTGATGAGAAAGATCGGCGCCGTCGTTTCGCGGCATAACCGCTCGTTTTTCTCAAGGACCGAGGAGAAACATCGCGTGGGCGAGCATCTCCTCCGGCTCGTCTTATAATAATTGTCGGCTCTTCTCCGACGCGCTGTGAGTATTTATATCTGCACGTATCGCTTTCGGTACGCCGTGCGATTACCGGATCCCGCGAGCTCCCCCGCAGATCCGATAAATAACCGGTAAGCGGATACGTGAGTGGCGAGTGAATGTTTCTGTGGGGTAGGCCGACGTTCCAATTGCGTCATTTATCTATTTGTTTTGATTGAGGCGACATTGAGTAGGTTAGATGGCGGCGATTATAAGGTACTGCTCTCGTTCACCCCTGCATTTTTTCCAGCGATTTTTCATATGCTTCGCATTGAAACGCTATGCGATTAATAGGAAAAAGATACGGATGTATGAAATTAATCATAGAATACAAGAAATAGCGTGAAGTAATATTATTTATTGTCTTTGGCTGGTGTATATAGAGGAGAGTCGCGCAATATAGCTATACCTATAGTTTTTTGAACTATAACACCTTTAATTATTAATCCAGCAGAAAAATCTTGAATAAAGAATGAAATGTGTAAATTGTTCCTTTAAAAATACTGATATTTTCGGGACTTTATTTGAAATAAGTTAGGAACCAGTTTTTATAATTGTCTCGAATTATTACACCGCTTGTATGTACTCTTATAGAAATCGATACAATTTATTGATTTTTATTCTTAGGCTAAGCTTGGTCATTTAACGATAAAAAGTGGAGCATTTGTGAAATCTTTCCTTAACGAAAATCCCTGTTTTGATTGTTTTAATATTTCGATTCACACACTGAGAAAAAACAGTAATCACAACTAACTGTTACTTGTTTTAACTAATATTCACTCGTTTCAATTAAAATTTACTTATTTCAACCAAATATCAGTTGAAACAACTAATCGTTAATTGTGACTACTGAACTTTTTTTCAGTGCATACTTCAAAACATTTTAGTGTCTTATAGTGTCTTCTTTACATTCATTATAATTAGTTATACCTGTTAATTTTTGTAATATTTTTATACATGCACAATGAATATTATAATTTAATAATATTAGTCAGGCTTCAGAATCATTAAAAAATATTCAAGAGTTCATCCATACATGCGCCGTACCTAATGGTAGACAAAACACTGCACTCGCACACGAAGGAGCGAGCCGCGCCTCCCCACATCGACGGAGGATCGCGTGCTGGCTTACGCGACGAGGCTGGTTCACACACATAAATCCCGTCCCCGGGACACCTGCGCGGGACGGCGAATTAGTCGCGGATCTACTTGGAATTACTCGCGCACTGGCAAATTCCGTCATATTAATCGTCTGATTTATCTCATTGTTCTCATTGCGAAATCGAGCCATTTCCTAGCTTGTAGCTCCTTCGCGCTCTTTACTCCTTTTCTTTTCTAACGCTGGAAACGACGCCAATGCATTGCTTCATTACACTGCAATTCCCAACTCTTATGTATTCTTTCTCCGACTCGCGAGTCAATAGCGCATTATACATATATACGCACATATGTATATATAAACTCTCGCGCTCGATATAGCCCTGCCCCATCGCAACGTAAGTTTATCGCGCTCCTCGATCTCCGAGTCATTTTCATTTTAAGTGAAATAATGCCCGCGAGGAATTCTTGAGCTAGCGCCGCGCGTTCCGGAAAGCAGTATAGTACTCGCGAGCGACAAAAAAAGGCACGCGGCCGACTGCTCTCGATCTGTTCCGCGAACGAGAGGACATGACGCTCATCTTTCTCAACGGGCGGTGGGCTCGCGGGGACGATCGTTTATGCGAGCGAAACGAGAGCCGCTCGAGCGATCGTTGACGCCCGGCGACATGTAGCCACTCGAGACGGTGATAACGGCCGCGGCGACCGCCGCCGCTGCAGGCCAAGCTCGCTTTGTGAGTCCAGGTATAACTCATCGATCTGCCTCCGATCGTATTTGGCAGGGATTTTCTTTTTATGACTATCTATGAGGTCTTTAGATTTTTATGCTCTGTTTGCATTAAAACTGAAACAGTAACCGCTTGTTAAGGTGTGCTTGTGGGTTTAAGGGAAAATTACGTATACTTATTATATTTAATTAATTATATCTGACGAAGTTGCTAAGCACATTTGTATTTGCAATGTTTGTGGATATCAGAAATTATGATTGATGCATAATTCATTAATCTTTCTCTGTAAATATAAATAAGTGAAATTTGCCTAAAATAAGTGAATAGTCACTTATTCCACGTGAAAAATCTTCCACTTGCTGCAATAAGTGAAAGATATTTAACGTGAAATAAGTGACTATTCACTTATTCTAGTCAAATTTCACTTATTCATATTTAGAGGGTTATAAAGGAAGATTTATTTAAATAATCGGCTTTGACTGTACGAATGTTGTTGACAACTCTCTAAATATATGAATAAGCAAAATTTACTTCAAAAAAGTGTATATATACACTATTACACGTGATAAGTCTTTCACTTATTCGATATGTGGAAGACTTATCGCGTAGAGTATATATTCGCTTATTCGAAATGAATTTCACTTATTCATATTTTGAGCGAATATTCTTTTATTTATCTTCTCGGCTTGGCGAAATCGTCTATAAAGTAGAGTAATAATTAAACTTTATGTCAAACTCACCATCAGACTGAAACAAAATTATTATATGTAAAATAACGCATCTGCTTAATTGAATCAATATAAAAAATGAATAATAAAAAATTTAAACATTATATTCAATTTAATTAAGCAGCATTTAAAATATTTCTTAAAATATAATTCAAACAAATCAACTGTCTCTGTTTAAAATAAATTTTATTAGATCGAGAGTGGTCACACAATCTCTTTTGACATTTATGATAATTTTAAAATCAATCAAATCAATCAGTACGCGTGTCTAACGCCGATGAAGGCGCTCAACTGGTTTAGTGCAGCCGACTGTAACATATATAGTATATATAAATGAACATTTAAAAAAAATGTAATATTATGCTTATACATCGATATCGATTTGTATCGCAATAAATTTAAATAGTAAATTACTGCTATGTTATTTCTCAATTACAAATTAAAAAAAAAAAAAAAAAAGTAGTGTCAATAACGAATAAGACCAAACAGCCTCTTACCATTGATAAACAGCGCTTACGCGACATCGGAAAAAAATAACCGGCTCCACCTTGAAACTGGATTTCGTCGGAGCCATTCGAAATTTCGGCAACGGACTTGGGTCCATAAACATTAAGCGCTAGAAGGAAAACCAGACGTTCTGATTGCAGATTGCAGGGACACGGCCGCCGGAGGATTTGCGCGAACATGCGCGGATTACGTGAGCTCCTCGTCTCCTCGGCACTGCTCTTTCTGCCGCTTGTGGCGGCGCTCACCGGGGAAAACGTCTGTCACCGCGTCGAAAAGTGAGTTTAATCGTTTTGCTTAATCAGAAATTTTGTTTGCGCTTATTTCACCGTATCCTTTCTTGTATTTAAAAAAATCCATCGCCCGTTTAATTCAAATTTAGAAAAATACTGAATTTATACAATTCCCTCTCCGAATAAGATATTTGTGTATTACTGAAGAACAAATTTGTGATTCTGAAGCAGAATGATATATACTTGTTTTCTATTAACAAAATTTATCAATAATATAATAGATTTTTTGTTACATCGTAACAAACATAAAATTGTTTCATGATTAAAAACGAAATTTAAACCAATCAAATTGATTTTTTTTTTAACTAGAAATAGACTTTTTTTTAACCAGAAATAAACTTTTTTTTAAGTATTAAAAAGATTAAAGTGCTCAAGTAAAAGAAGTAATGAATAAATTAATGTAAAATATTCTCGATTCTGTTCCTCTACTTCTTCCTGGAATAAATAACGAGATTTTCTTCCTTAACAAGCAGCCTTTCTTTAGTACACTCTGCAGCAATTTACGCTTCTTAGATTATTAAAACGTCATTCACCTTGAAAGTGATTCTTCTCGCAGATTTCAAAGGAGCTGAAATCGAGCGAGAGGTTGACCTTTGATATTAAAAAAAAAACAAAAAAAAAAACGAATTGAGAACACATTAAACAATACCCAACAATGCCTCTTTGGTGCCCCGACAAAATAAAGCACCAAAGCATAATATTAAATTATCCCTTTGAACTCCGCGCGACGCTGCGTTTAATAAGATAAACCGAAGGCAAATTAAGCAGTCGCACTGTACACAGCCCTCTGGCAGATTGCAAATAAAGCAGGGCTAAAAATTTTCCCGGAGCGTATATACCCAGCAGTCTCATTTAATAATCCTCCACGGGGTTAAAATTAATAGCTACACGGAGACGTCGCGGGAACGATACGTGGAGCCGGTGGAGGTTCTCACATTCGACTGGTGCCTGCAGATCCCCCCGCGCTGCCCCCAGACTCGCACGGAGCTGCGGGATCGCTGGCGAATAAAGGTAAGTCCCTTATACGTGAGTATACCTATCTCTCTGCTCTTCGACACGCTGCCGCGCCGCCACTTGCCCAATATCTTTCGGGGAAAAACGAGCCTCGTTATGTGCGCGCGCCGCCGACGCGTAAAAACACAGGTGGGGCAAAAAATCCGTAACGAGGGAATATCTCTCCGCTGGCGCGGAGAGTGCGGTCCGCGAGGACGATGTGCACCTTCGCGCAGACAATCGGCGGTTTTGCTGCGCTTTAAAGAGTCCTCTCCATCCGTGCGCCACGAAGAACGCGCCGCTGGTAGGTGCAACTTACTATCGCGGGGAGAGAAACAAAAAGATGTATACGACGCGCACGCGGATCCTTTTTTCCCAGGGAATTGTCGGTGACGATTTGGTCACTCGTGGTTTTAGCTTGCGCGAATTGATTATACCGATTGATTGGCTGATTTTCGATTTAGATGTATTTTTTTTTTAGCTACACTGAGAACAAAATTTAGTTGGCTCGACGATTCGTCCTGTTAAATACTTACAACAGAAGAAGTTGGTATTTTAACAACAACGCATCTTTGATTGGAATATTGAAAATACTCTGTATAATTAAGCTCTGCACTTTGAAATTAGCAGTGTAATTATTTAGATTAACAGTGGAATTGTTAAATTAACAACTTTCTTCTGTTGGAAGTATCAAACAGCGCGATAATCATTTTTTTCTTAATGTACGTATGATTTTCTTAAGTGAGTTATAAATAGATAAAAAATATATTAACGCGTAACGAATTTAGCGTTAATTACAGGCGAATAATTTTGTAACTTAAATTACAGAACTTAGGTGCATCGATTTTCTGTAAAGTAAACTACTATTCCGATAAGAAAATTTGCTCAATATATATTCTAATTAGTAGGCTTCACAACACACTTTGGTAAAAAGTCATAATATTTTTTAACGTTATAGAAAGTTCAATTTTTTTTTTTTTTTAATTTGAATAAATTTCCAAACTATATAGCTAAAACGAGTGTACCACTTTTACTCACTCTAGCGGGTCAGTGAGCAATTGTAATTAAAAGATATTCTCAAAATGTTATACTCTCTTAATGAACAATTTTAGAAAGTTTAAAAAGTTAAATTTCTAAAAAGTTCTGTCGCTATGCAAAATACCAAAAGATACAAGAAATTCCTCTTTATGAATGAAGAATTACTATGTTCATCGTCAGAAGCAACTCATCTATTTTTATTAGTTTCACGCAAAAATTGAAGCATTAAAGATTAAAAAAAAAAAAAAAAACAACTTTGTTCTTAAAATTTCAAAAAATAAATCTCCGTTAAAAAAATTAATTAAAATGAGATCTCATTGGAGTTGTTTGTTTTAAATTCCAAGTTTCCTTTAAACGATGCTACCGTAATGACATAATTTGCATGAAGATAATTTATCAAAAGACTTTCCCAGCAGTAAAATTTGTACGACTGTCAGCATGCGTTGAACAATATCCTAAACCGTTTACTTAAATAAGCGTTGTAAGCGCAAGTAAAAGCCATTAGAATGAATTACGAGCGGTTAGCTCTATGATATGGTTTCATTAAAAGCTCCCTTGTTTAATAGAAATCCATTAAACCATTTGACACTTGTCCCGCCGCACTTCTGTTTATCTCGTAAAATTATTATTCCCCTTAAAACATGTCACCGCCGAAATCTGAAGGCTGACTGCATCGCAACTAATAATTCGCCATAAAAACTGAAACTCTCGTACGGAGAAACTCGCCTCGATTTAGTACTCGTTGAGGTGCGATTTGAAAAGCTGCGAGCTCAATTTCAATTTGCACAACCACGAGCATAGCTGCGGAAATTCGACAAAGACATTTTGTGCGAGCAAATTTAACGAGAATTGGGGAGGAGTATTGGGCGTCGAACGGACCCTCGAAAGAAAATAAATGCACTACTCGGGGTAAAAGAACAGCTTCAATTTTAGCAAATGGGAACGTCGACAAAAAAAATTATGCGGCAGCTCAATGCACGCGTAACCGAGATTCCGTTTTGATTGCTCTAATTCGAAATATTTTCAGTATAACTTTCCATTTGATGTAATTGTGATAAGTGAACCAGTAGAAAGCGTTGCGCTATGATTGCACCGTTCGGCTTTATTAAAAGGAGCGTTTAAGCCGCTTTTACGGCGCCTTCGAAAGAAAAAAATACACAAATGATAGAAAACTTTGCGCAATGTTTGTCTTTTTGCCGCGGGTCGGGGATTTTTAATGCTCGCGCGCGCGCGGGGAAGCGAAGCTCGTTCTTTCTCACCGCGACGATATAATAACACGATCGATCGCGAGATTACAATACACCGAATAAATCGCTTCGACAATCGTGGTGAATTTTTTTTTTCCTTTTTCAGCTCGCCGAGGGAAAGACGATCACGCGAACACGCGTCAAAAAATCTTTATATAATATTGTTACGAAAAAAATTATTTTATCGGATCGCTCGTCGCGCAATTTTCTTTTTTTTTTTTCGTTGCGTTATTCTGACTTCGAATTGGAATTCCATACGGAGTGCAGAGGGGAAAAAGAGAGAAAGAAAGAGAAAATAGGTGAAGTCGTTGATTTGTACGGTGGGATTATTATGTGGGTGTTATAGTACGGTTCGATTTTTTTCATTTCACATTTCGCCAGCCTGGTGGATCGAATTAACAAAGCAATTACTGAATTATCCTGCCGGAAGTGCAGCTGCCCCTGGCCCCCCATTTCATTCGCTCTATCTCTCCCGCGTACGTCGAGAATTTCGCAACTCGCCAATTCATTATTATTGCCGTGAGAGAATGGTTCCCCTGAAATGGAATATAATTTATAGTATGACGTATATGCACTCGCAGGGCAGTCGCCGTCAAATTCAATCGTCGGAATTAAAGCGGTAAGACTGTGTAAGCAAAGTTCAACCTACTTTAGAAATCCAACTTTTCTAGTATTTTATTAATAATTTATCTTTTAAAGTTAATATTAAATCGTTACTCGCAAAATAATTAAAAGTTTATAGAATATCTATGATAAAATTGCAATGTGCGCATCAGCGTGAAGGCAATTTTTTATGAGTCGTGCATTCCGAGATTTCGGTTTTTATTCACTTTTTACATTTGCAAAACCTCCAGATCATAAATCTATTACATAAATATTTTTTTTTTTTTTTTTGTAAATCGGATACTACAATTGTTTGATACTCGATAGGACTAAAACTTTTTTTTCTATATTAAAATTGATTTCTCAGAAATGAATAGTTTTTGAGTTATATCGGTTCTAACAATAAGTGATAACGTGATTATTAGTCTGTCTTGGGCCTTATAATTAATAACAATTACAGCTCTGATAAGGAAATTCAAAATTTAAAAAAAAAGGAAAATTTTTAACACTTACATTAATAATTATGCACTATAGTGTATAGGTTTTAATTAAACGAGTCTGTTATTACATGTGCACCAGTTATATTCAAGAAAAGTTTTGACTTTAACTTACTTGTGGAAAAAAAAATTCGTATAGTGAGCTTGAAATAATTTTTCAACAAAATTTTCTATTAAAGAGGTCTTGTTAGAGCCTTGAATAAAAAGAAGAACTACAACGACCGAGCGAACTGCGAAAAACTTGTCTGTAGTATTAAAAAATTTTACATTATTATTTTTAAAAATATATTAAAACATGGTACTTTTACATTATAACGTAATTCCTAGATCAAAGTGAAAACATAAAGCTAAAAGAAAATTTCAATACAAACCAACAACTTTTTAAGTTTCGCCGTACAATGAATACAAAAGCTTGGTCGTTGCTGCAATTACAAGTGAAGAGTTTTGCAAATAAAATTATACAAGTTCCACAAAAACTTAATCTGCCGCAAACGTTATAAGTATAATGATAAAATAAACAATATTTAGATTGCGATACATTAAAAAATTAGCTTTTTCCACAATTTAAAATTTATAGTCCAGGGAAATTAGCAAAAATTCTAAATATATTATATAAAGACATCAGTTTTATTGCAATATATTGTAGGTAACGTGTATTATAGGAATAAATAGAGCCAGACAGAACTGGACATTTTAATAATTCTGACTGTTTGAGCAATGATTAAAGAAAATTCCGTTTTTTCTCAATAAATAATCAAACGCTAATCGCAAAAAAATACACTGCTAAAGAGCTTAACAATATCCACAAATTTTTAATGATTTTGAAGCATCCTTACGGCGATCACATTCACGTGCGGCTTCACATTTTGCGAACAATCCTCAGGCGAACGAACACACATGGGAATTGTTTTCCCGGCGCTTGCGTATTTGCGCAACGCGCATGTGTTTGTGAATATACGTCAGCGTATCGCATTACCTTAGACAAAAGGATCTCGCAGTCGCGCAATCAGATTGTGCATGCCCAATAAAGAAATGAATTTCGCAGCTCGCGCTAATTTGGTCTCGCGCGCGGCTGCCGCTAAATTTATGCCCCTCCAAGTTCAGCGCGCTCGCGCTTGCGCCTGCGCCGTGGGAATGGCTTCGACGGCTAAGACTTCGGTCGGAATTTCGATTTTCCAAATTCAACGCTTCATTCGAATTAACATCTCGATTTTCTTAGTGCAACACCTTACGTCAGCATTTTTTTTTTGTTTTTCGTCGATAAGCTAATTAAAAATGCTCGTGATTAATTGGTTTTAAATTGCACTTGCATAGTTACACCTTCAGACAGTTTCATTAATTATGCATACAGCAATAGCTCTTCTGTAGATAGTTTTCGACTGATTTTATGTAGGCTTAACTGTCGGGAGGATTAATTTCAAATAAAAATGTTGTAATTAAAACCGGCTATACCATGATAACAACGATTAACCAGAAATCAAATAAGTATCAATTTATTAGAATTTTTATTGAAACTAAAGTATTAATTTAACACATTTTAATAGAAGGAAAAATCGTATAATTACAAAGTTTCATTTGCAAATCGTGTAGTAAATATCTATATGTAAAGTTGAATATATTTGTGGCTTCGCAACATATCGATATAACGCTCGTTACTTATTTGGAAATTGAAACCACATCAAATTTTATATATACGTTTCAGTTTACTATTTCATCTAAAAAAATCGATAAATTCTGCTTTGGTTATTTTATTTTTAAGCTAAAATTTAGCAAATGCATAATAACTTAACGAAAATTTGTAAATTCTGCTGTGACAACGGCTAAAGTTGTACTCGATTAATAATTCATGAAAAAAATTGAAAACAAAAAATTGGAACTTCACCGTATACATTACTTCTACACATAAGTGTAAGTCAATTTTTTTTTTTTAGCAACCAAATGGTTATATAACACAGACAGATTCATTGAATATTCGGAAACGTTTGCTTAATCTCAATTAGTCATTATAATCACGAAATTTATTGAATAAAACAAAACAAGACTACAACGGCCATACAATTCATCATCCCGTTAAGTGAAAGACTCTAGACGATAGAACAAGTGGCTATTTGAGTATTCACTTATTTAAGCGAAGTTTCACTTATTCAATTTTATAGCGACGTATTTTGTTAGCAGAATAATCTAATCAAGATTCTCAGCGAGAGTAAAGTGAAACTGTCACGTGGCTTCTGTCTTTAGGTGACAAAAGGCGTCGCTCGTCCTCGGAAAAACCACAGAAAGGAGGCGACGCGCTAAATAACTTTCGTTCGCGATTGTACGCGCACAATGGAGACGCGCGAACGCGGAAACCACGGGAGGCGCGCGGACACGTGAGAGAAATGCAAACTCACCCGCTCCTCTGGAGCTTGGCTTTAAAAATCATTACCACACATCCAGTCGCAAAAAACGTCCCGACGCCTTCCGTGCGCGATCGTTAAAAAGTCATCATTTAACTGGCCATTGCGCGACGTTATCGAAAATACACGACAATTTAACTCTCGCCTCTTTTATTCTCGTCTCTCTTTCTCATTTTTTTTCATATCTCCTAATCTAGCGTTGCTTCATCGAGTGGAGGAATCGGTTGCTTGGTCTGCGTGTTTATGTTATGTATACACTAGAGTGTAATAATCTACATAGATTTTCGACATTTCCCAAAAAAGGCTTATACAATGAAGATTCATTTTTCTCTTTACTTTGTCTTCTTCTTAACAACCCCAATTAAGCAACATAAATTTGAATTCATACGACATCAAAATTGATCCATCCGTTGAAAGTGGGAGTAATAATTAAGACATATTTTTTTAAAGTGGCTTGAGTCAGGATTGAGTATATAAAGACACAATCTATGCTTATTTTATTAAAAATTAAATGTATTGTTTTTAAATATTTTTCTTTTTTTTTCGTATTATACAAAAAAATGGCTGTATTAATTACTCTGTTTTTTTACTGGTAAAGGCAACAATTTTTTGGAAAATTTTCTAAACGAATTAAATACAATCAAAGTGTAAACTCACTGGCACTTGATTCTTTCTTATCGAATTCGAAATGTTTCACCCTTTCTTTTAACACTTTTGAGTATCTCTATTTTTTGTCGACTGACGTTGTTATTTTTTGAAAATTTTAAAAACATTCCCTAAGAATCAAGTGCGCGGGTGAATGTACTTTTGGTGTAACACGGATCCGCGTCTTTTTTTTTCTTTTTTTTTTAAACTTTGACAAGGAAACATTTTGTTGTTATTTTTTCACTTACATTAATAATAAATTACTAAATTTTGAAATTCTAAATCAGATCATTTTGTAGAATACTTATCGCTGAACAAAAAATTCTTAGGACATTTTTCTCTAAAAGTTATAGATAGAAGCGATAAACTGATCATAAAATCGGCGATAATTTTTTAATCAATTATTAATAACTTTTGAAGTTATTTTAAGCAGTTCCCTTAGAATGGCTATGGTTACTGGACTAGTTAAAATGGCAGAGTTGGCGCCAAGCTCTTTACGTGTTATAACGCACGCATCAAACGCATCGGTCAGCAGCGACGCGCAAACCTCGCGAAGTAGGGCGTAATTTCGTTTGATCACAAGGCCCACGTAATTTATCGCTTATTCGGCCATTAACCGTAAATTATACACTAACTTCGATTCGCGCATTGCCATCCTGCACTGGAAAAACGAATCGCGGCTTTTTTATTTACTAAAAAAAAAATAGAAAAAGAAAAACCAGTAGCCAATACGTGCACGCGACGCAGCGAGCATTTCGCGGCGTCACGCGAGCGAGTGATACCCCAGTGAGCAGAATGGCGTTTATGACGTCAGTTTTTTAACCGCTTGATATACGAGG
The DNA here is from genome assembly GCA_035582955.1 of Sycophila texana. Classification (NCBI taxonomy): domain Eukaryota; kingdom Metazoa; phylum Arthropoda; class Insecta; order Hymenoptera; family Eurytomidae; genus Sycophila; species Sycophila texana. The sequence continues at coordinate 2,213 of JAWWEN010009310.1, read as the reverse complement.
CGTTTTTATGTAAATCTTCTTGATAAAAAAAAAAAGAATTTCGCCGAATTTCGAAACTCACGTTGCTAAACCAAAATTTCTAGACTGTTTCTTTTTTTCCATCGTCACCCACACGCGCAGTAGTCCGCGCATACATATTCCAACACGGAACTATCCCCTTTAACGGCGCGCGGTCGGCGCTTTAAAGCGCGACAGCGCCTTTTCCCACTGCACGCATCGAGATATCCTGCATCCGTTAACTCAACTGCGCCGTGAAAAATTCCAATAGCCCGTGACGTTCAAACACCTGGAAAGGCGGATCTATTAGGAATAAAAATTGAGCAACTCGCGAAGATCGGAGTTTCCTCGGCGATTCAACTTACTGCCTCTCATTTCCCATCTGTCCATCTCTCTCCACAGACGGAGGTGAAGTTTAAGAGTGTGCCGGTGTGCTGCGACGGCTTTGCGATCCAGGAGCCGGTGGGCAACGGGAGCGCGGACGCCAGGTGCGTGCCCCAGTGCAAAAAGTGCCGGCACGGCGACTGCACGGCGCCCGACGAGTGTACCTGCCATCCGGGATTCCAAGGCCAGGACTGCGCCTCCGGTAAGTGGTACTCTTGCAAATTGCCGTCGAATCGCCGCCGCCTTCCGCCCGACGGTCAATCGACTCTTTTTCCTCTACTGCCTTTGCTTTCGCAGGCGCAAAACGCGCGGCGGGCGGGAAATGCCGAGGCTTTTCCCCAAACGGGGCGGGTGCAATTTGAATGCGCGGCCGGGGCGCCGTGAATTTAAATCGAGAAATTAAAATCGCTCGGATTCTGGCGCGATGCCGCGTGAATAACGGAAACGCGCGTGGCGTCTGCCTGGCGGCGGGAAGAATGATTAAAGCCGCCTGTTTTGCTGCTTCGCAGAGTGTCCGCAGGGCAACTGGGGACAGAGCTGCGAGAACGAGTGCAACTGCCTGCGTGAGGTCGCCTGCAACACCATCAACGGCGAGTGCGAGTGCCCGGCGGGATGGACCGGCTCCAGGCAAGTGTGGCCAAGTATCCCATTCATTATTATAATCTAGTTTGCGCCGAGGGTTTATCACCTGGAATTCTAAAAATTATACTGTACTGGCAAGGAAAGTAGCTATACAGACTGCACCGAGAGATGTTTTAGTAAAAATTACTGTACTGTTTGGGAAAGTTCTCGCAGACTGACATTTCAAGAGAAACTACTAAAGTTTTCAGTAAAATTGGCCATAAATACAGTAAAAATTACAATACTGTCTGGCAAATTTTATTGAAAAGTTTACTAATTTCTCTCGAAATGTCGCTCTGTGACAATCACTTTCCCAAATAGTTCAGTAATTTTTACAAGACGATTTTTAATTTTTACTAAAACATTTCTCTCAGTGTGGCATTCTGAAAAAAAAAAATTAGTAAAATGTATTGTACGTATATAAAAAGTTCACAATATTATTTGGTAAATTGTACTATACAGTATGGTAATTTTTTTCAGAATGACAGTCTGCGACCACGTTCCCAGACAGTTATATAGCAATTTTTATTAAACATTTCTCTCGGGGTATAGATGATCAAAATAGACGTTTTGCAATCACGTTTCGTTTAGTGCAAGATTTGTTAATAATAATTTTTACGTTTAATTTTCGTGGCTAAAAATCTGTTATTGATCCTCCAGTTTCCCCCCACTGATGAAATAGAAAGTGTCGCTTTACTGATGGGAAAAAAATTACGGAGCACTTCCAGAAGGGAAATTGATGAATTAACGGTGATACGCTGAAAATTGTAGAGAATATTCTTATTAAAATTGTTGAAATTATTCATTGACCAATAATTTATTACAACAACTAATTTTCATTTTTGCATCTTAATCATATTATTTAAGCTGATTAATCATTTTTTATGTAGCGTTTACTAAAAAAAGTTCTTCGTAAAAATTGTTGTATTCAATGGGAATTCGTAATAGTGACCCTAAGTTTGACCATGATCTTAATTTTCAAGGCCATTTAATAATAAACTTGTACTTATTTAACTTTAAACGGGAGCCTTTCTTTTCGACCTTAGCATCTTAAAGAGCGAGAAATTTTATGTCTAGATTTACATCTGTGAGTAGAAGGGGGAAGACTTTTACCGCCACACCGTGACCCCGCGGGAGGTCACCGCTATTGTCTGTCTCTCTCGTGCAGCTGTTCAAACATGGGGGAAGACTTTTGGTCGCTTGGGTATTCA